>JAADJG010000831.1:0-39556 GCA_012932025.1 Fusarium austroafricanum | reverse complement strand
AAAATATACATAACATAACATAACATAACATACCCAGGGTAGCAAAAAAAAGATGAGATGAAAAGCTTTCAGCTATAAGACTCAAATGCAAAGGACTTTTCTAGATTATAGCTTCGATTAATAAGAATAGCAAGTCCCTGATATTCATTCTCGTACGGTATGCTCTATATTTAGTTCGCCTGTGAACTCCTTCAGGGACCTTGGCAACTGGTTACGATCCGTATTATCCGTATGACTCAGCTTCAACAATCACTCTCTTTTTGCTTGAAAGTAATATCCTCACGACAAGGTCAGAGCCGCACAGGAAGAATAACACAGCGATTTAAACACAGAAGAAGGTGTGATATGCCACGCCAAAAGAAAAAACACAATAACCTCTCATTAGAGTTATCAACAAGTCAAACTGCTTCTCCCTTTCATGATTTAGTAGCTCGATACATCCGATTAGTGTCGAGGGCCGGCATCCGTTTACAGCTCAATGCGTATGTGGTTATGCTTACTTTGAGTTATAACCCTTCTTACCTTTACTGAGTCTGGAGAGAAAAGGCTAAGCAGGTTCAAACTGGTGGCTCAGTACAAAATGCTCGGGATTATGGTAGCCATTTTCTGGTTTAGGGTATCTCGGGGAAGTGCCAAATGCGGAAAAGTAACAAAGGTATGATGGGCAAGGATAATAACCATTAACTTTCGGTCTTCATGCCTATTCGTGCCTCGACGTAACGTAACTTCTGGGTTACAGATCCTTAAATTCTCCACTGAAGCCTTTTCCGAACCAACAATGTTGCCTCGGGTATCGTCTTCGTTATCGGTTCGAAGTGCTTCGTTAGAAGAAATCTACGGTTTTCAGTCACTTCTCCATCTGCCAGCAGGACTGTTATCAATCATTGACTGCTTGGAAATCCCAGGAAAATACCTGATGTCAAGAATACTTCTAAAACCTGCGGATAATATGAAACACTCTCCCTGTCCTCGGGCCGTAGAACTGAGATCCGTGGTGAACTTCCCCTCACGCTGACGGATTTACCCCGGCTTTACGTCCGTGACGGTGATATTTCCGTGATCAAATGAGCTAGCTCATCCATTGGTTTCCAGAGAGCGATGGCAATCACTACACCACTAAGATAAATTGGCGCCCTCAGTTAGCGACATAGACTACATGGCAGACGTCGAATTTGCTTGGTTGGAAACAGAGAAACCCCTGACATAAATCTTTTGTGTGTCATCATTCAGGAGATCCAGGATCGACTCTCATACTCAAAGAATGGCGTCTCAGAAGCCGATAGTACTCCGCCTAGGCGAGGATATTAAGTACAACCATGACTTTCACAATGATGTCTTCACAAAAAGATTTGACGTCGTTGCAAACGAGGAGCCAGACAGAGAATCATTTATCAAGGCTTTAAAAGAAAAGAAGTCAGTCATCCCAATTGCAATCTAGCCTGTCTTTCAGAAAGCGGGAAGCTGACTTGCTGCAGATATGGACAATTCTCAGCGATATACCGTCCCCATTTCCAGACTGGCGGAGAGATGGGCCAATGGGATGAAGAACTCATATCTCTTCTTCCACCTTCAGTTCGAATCTTTGCTTCTGCTGGTGCAGGCTTCAACTGGGCTGATGTTGACGCTCTCGGTCGTCGTCGTATTTGGTACGCCAACGGAGCCGGTGCCAGTGATGAAGCTGTGTCAGATACAGCCCTCTTCATGATCCTATCTGTATTTCGAAACTTCTGGCTCTCGCAGCGCGGTGCACGTACTTGTGATCCAGCAGAGTTCAACGCCATGCATAAGCTCATCGCAACCATTTCTTACAATCCTCGGGGCCACGTTCTTGGCATCGTTGGGTTAGGAAATATCAGCAAGCTACTTGCTAGTAAGGCACGGCTAGCGCTGGGTATGAAGATTCATTATTACGATGTGGTTCGCTCACCGCCTGAAGTTGAAGAGGAGCTCCAAGCGACGTATCACTCATCACTTCATGAGCTGTTAGGCGTCGCAGATTGTGTTACTATTCATACCCCTCTCAATGCCCATACCCAAGATCTTATCAGCACAGAAGCATTCGCTGCTATGAAGGATGGTGCAAGGCTTGTCAACACGGCTCGAGGCCAGATAGTCAATGAAGATGCGCTGATCGCGGCACTGAAGAGTGGGAAAATATCAGCTGCAGGCCTGGATGTTCATTACCATGAACCGCAGGTCTCAAAGGAACTGGCGGCCATGGATAATGTCACGTTAACGTGTCATAATGGGGGAGCGGCTATTACGACGAGGATTAACTTTGAGCTTATGGCGATGGAGAATATTCTAAGGGTCGTGGACGAACATGGAGAGTTTTGCGGCGAGCCGACGACGGCAGTCAATCGAAAGGCATTCGAACAGGCTTCGTCATAGATTTAGTAGCAAGATTGTATTTGGTCTCTTTTGTTTCTGAGCCTCGGCCCAACTCCCTAAGTACTATCGCAAACAAACGTTCATCCTCGCTTGAGCAATTCAAGATATATATCTCTTACTAGCCTGCTTAATACATTCTGATTACCGAACCACAGTATAAAATAAGCCTCGGGTGACGCTCATATCCCGGAAGCATACAGCCTTCCCAACCGGACATCAAGCCGTCCCACAATCCTGGTTACAGTAAGTCGGTGATCCGTCCGACTGGTAAGCCAGTAACGACGTTGATCCTACCCAGAAAGAATCAGCCCATGGGCATGGTTATCCGCTACCCCATGTTTACCCCAGGTCTACCCCGCAAAGATAGTCCCCAGTGAGACCAAAGGCCATGGTTCTTGATATATAACACTATTCCTCTGGCCGATCTCAAATCACTGATCTCGCTTGAACTTCTTCTCACCTTTGGCATTAATAGTTTCTCAGGATGTTCAAAGCAGTGGCCGAGTTCTTTAAGCCAAAGGCCACAAAGACACTGCACTACGCCCATCTCAAAAACAAGACCCATCCAACTTGGTATAAAGATCCTGGTCTTCGAAGAAATGTCTGGCACTGCGTTGGTTTCTACTTCGCTGTTTTCTATCTGGGTTTCGACGCTTCGCTCATGAATGGTCTCCAAGCAATTCCTCAATGGGAAGAATATTTCAATTATCCTTCAGGAAACACACTGGGTCTTATCTCCGCCAGTCTTTTCCTCCCGGCTATTGTCACCCCCTTTGTTGCGTCGTGGATCAATGGCTTGTGGGGTCGAAAGTGGTGCTTGGCTGTTGGGTCTGTCTTGTTGATTCTTGGTGCTTTCCTGAATGCTTTTGCGAAGGATATTGGGACGTTTATCGGGGGCAGAGTCATCATCGGTGCAGCTGGGCCCTTTGGAAAGATCACCGGTATTGCCTTGCTCCAAGAGCTAGCTCACCCGCGTCTTCGACCGTATGTGGCTACTGCATATTACAGCAACTACTACGTTGGCCAGATTGTAGCTGCATGGTTCTGCTACGGCACGCTATCCTGGCCAGAAACCGAGTGGCGATGGCGAGCGCCATGTCTGTTCCAAGCTTTTGCACCAGCAGTTGTCCTCGTTCATCTTCTCTTCGTCCCCGAAAGCCCCCGATGGCTTATTGACCACGATCGATCCGAAGAGGCACTCAAGGTTCTTGCCGATGAACATGCCAACGGTGACCTTGACGACGAGTTGGTGCGGTATGAGTTCGATGAGATTTGCCAAGCGCTTCAGTTCGAGAAAGAGAACAACAACTCTGAGTATAGCGACTTCCTCAAGACACCTGGTAACAGACGACGACTGTTGGTTCTTGTTACTATGGGCACTGGCTCCAACTGGGTTGGAAATGGTATCATCGCGTATTACCTATCACCAGCGCTCAAACTTGTGGGAATTACTTCATCCAGTGCCATTGCTGGTATCAATGGAGGCATGGCGATCTGGTCTCTCATCTGGGCTTATGCTGGAGCTATGAGTGCTGAGCGCCTTGGTCGTCGCACGCTCTGGATTACCGGTACAGCTGGGATGTTTGTAGCGTACACCATCATAACCGGTCTTAGCGGTTCTTTTGCCGAGAATCCTTCTCGTAGCGTGGGTATTGCGGTGGTGCCGATGATGTATCTCTTCAAGACTTTCTACTGTATCAGTTGGTCACCTCTGCCGTTCGCTTACGGGGCTGAGATTCTGCCATATAATCTACGACTCAAAGGGTTGAGTATTGAACTGAGTGTTCAGAGTGTTGCATTGGCTTTCAACCAATGGGTTAATCCCGTGGCGCTGCAAGCCATTGCTTGGAAATAGTAAGTATTATCGCATACCCCATTTGACAGTATTACTGTCACAGCAATACTGACCCGGAGTAGTTATATTGTCTACATTGCAGTTATAGCCATGTATCTCGTGCTCATTCTCTTCTTCTTCCCTGAGACAAGGTTTGTTGCCCTCTGATTTCCTGCTCTGGGTTTGACGCTGACTTTTGTAGAAACATGACAATTGAAGAAGTCTCTGTTCTCTTTGACACGGGACGAAAGGGTGATGCGGCGGCTGCAGCGAGTAAGTTCCACAACAACCAGTCCAAGATGGATGATATGATGGAGGATGTCGAGGATGGCGACAAAGGGGCAACTGTTTCACAGGTTGAGCGGGCCTAGATCTCCCCCTGCCAAGGTCGAAGCGAGTGGTGCAGTAACTATTTAGATACCATATAGCAAGGGCAATTAACTCCTGCATTGACGCATACCACCGTGATGCTTGCGCTATGGAATGTGCCAAGTAATATAGCCCACTATTTGCGCATTTGACGGTGCGGCTGGAGCATCCTTGAGGTCGCTTAGAGAATAATGGTATGCTTAAATAAATAGATCCATGTTTGTTTCATGCGGCGCAGTACAAGGGTATGGTGATCCAGGGTTCGGTGATCAATTATGGAGAGTTCAAATGGACAACGCATTACGTACAGAAACAAATGCACAACGGACTGTTGTCTCGTTGATCAACTGCCGAAAGTTGAATGCTACTGCTCTTACCTTATATCATTGTGATGATATTACCATTCATTGCGACCTGTCACGCCCACGGGATCACTCCTTTCGTCATCTGGCATCCCTAGTCAGATTCCCAACCCTTATCCCTGTCACATAAGCTGCAAGGCCCCCAATCCACCATTCTCCAAGCGAGCCAAGATCAGTATCATCGTATAGTTCCATGCTTATTTCTGCAAGCGTGATCAACTTGGTTGCATGCCCCGGCCGTTTGCGGTGGTCACCGGCATATTGCTCTTATTGCTTTTTGCCAGAATTGAAAAAGCCCAATGAGCTTACACCACGATATCTCACTTGCATTTTGCCCTTAGAAGGGCTGCTAAGATGATGTCAAGGGGAAGCGACGTCAGTTGTTGGCGAGGCTATTTATTGCGCTGACGTTCTCATTCGACGCCACTTTTTGGATTCCGAGGCTCTCTAATCTCAACGCCATTTCGCAAGTCAGCTCAAAATCTTATTCGCTATGTTATCATCACTTTACAATGTCTTCAATATGGTGGCGGTGTTTATGGTTTTGACCATCACACCAACCATTGCACTTCCCAATATCCGAGTCCTTCCATTAGGCGACTCGATCACAAAAGGAACCGGTTCAACCGGTATGGTTGGTTACCGCTTACCATTACGACAAAAGATCTTGAAACAAGGTGTCAAGGTCAACATGATTGGCACATTAAAGAACGGAAACATGGTAGATGGACATCATGAAGGTCACAGTGGAAAGATGCTCGCCGATATCAATGGATACTGGCAGAAACCGATAACAGCCCGGCCAAACGTCGTGCTCATCCATGCCGGCACCAACAACATGGACAAAGAAGTCGACCTCGACATTGCAGCAGACATTATGGCAGACATCGTCGACGGAATCTTCAAAATGGCTCCAGACGTGACCATCTGTCTCGCACCAGTCATCTGGGCCAACGATAAGAGAATGCAAGCGAATACAGATAAATTCAACCCTAAAATTCGGTCTCTTATTTCAGCAAGACAAAAGGCTGGCAAGCATATTCTCGAGGTTCCGATTAATATCAAAAAGGAAGACCTTGGAGACTCAAAGCATCCGAATGATGACGGGTATGAGAAGATGGCGAATGCGTGGTTGAAGGCGATTCTTGAGGCTGACAAGAAGGGTTGGTTGAAGATGCCAATTAAGATGAGCGAGTCAGATGCTCCTGGAACTGGTCTTGGGGCATAACGGATATGACATGGTGATATGCGATACGACGTCGACGTTGAATGAAAATATTTGGATATGCAATGAAACCATCCGCTTGACTTGGCTTTTACTCGTCGAAACAGTCCCTTGTTCATTGACCAATGCTATGAAAACTCTTCACAGCTTGAGACTAGCAGAGAAAAAACTACATAAAGGCGCAGGTGACATTCTGCTGATTTCATTCTTTAGGCATCATACGGTATACGAAAATGGGACATGCTAATCAGGTAAACCCCAGCGATGATTGGTCGTGCGGAGTGGCTTGGTCACATTGCGGAGCGGCGGAAGCACAAGATCCGGAGTTAGCGCAGCCTAATAAACTCCGATGCTATCACCGCTTCAGCATCATGTAGCGCTATGACCTCATTTAAATAAATACAGGCCAGAAACCCAGGAACAATCTTCTCAGCCCACCCGCAACCCACCATCCCGACCCGCTCAACACAAAATACACAGCTAAACATCTACACATCATGGCTACAAAGTCTCTCGTCGTCGGCGGAACAGGCGGTATTGGCTTCGGCATCGCGTGTCGACTCGCGTCCACGTCACCCTCGTCAACAGTCATCATCAGCGGTCGCAATGAGCCAAAGAACATCCCCCACTCAAACATTCAATTCAAACAACTAGACGCATCATCTATGCGCGCCATCAAGACCTACACCGATGAGATCAAGTCATCGCAAGACCGCTTCAGCACCCTCGTCCTCTCTCAGGGCATTCTCTCAACAGCTGGAAGGACAGAGACACCTGAAGGCATCGATCTCAAGATGGCCCTTCACTACTATGGACGACAATTGCTCATTCGCGAGCTTCTTCCAGTTCTCACTGATGATGCCAATGTTGTGATTGTGTTGGACAGTACTGGCGGAGGCCCTAATAAACTCAATTGGGAAGATCTGGACCTCAAGACCAACTTTTCCCTTGGGAACGCAGCAAGTCACTGTCTCTCTATGACAGACGCTATGGTCCAAAATTACGCAACAGAGCAGAAAGCTGAAGGGACCAAGCGTCGACATTTCATCCACGCTTTCCCAGGTCTTGTCAACACCAATATCATGCATGGACTCCCCTGGTACATGCGCCTCCCTTCGACAGGTCTAGCCAGCATTTTGGGTGTTTCACCGGATACATGTGCTGAATATCTGCTTACTGGAGCTGGCGAAGCCGCAAAGGCCAAGGATAAGTATTATGCTTTTGTGAGTCGCAAGGGAAAGGTCTTCGAAAAGCCAGCTTGGAGCGAGGAACAGGTTCAGAAAGTGAGGGATCATACATGGAAGATTATCGACAATGCGTTGAGCAAGGCTTAGGATCGGGACGGATGAGGATTGTACGAAGGGACTAATTCTAGGAGTCGGGTCAACGTGGATTCAATTATTACGCGACGGTGAAGCGGCATTTGCAAAATTCGAGTACCTATATTCTTTCACAGGTCAATTATAATGCCAAAAAGAATAAAAATGAAACCATGTTGTTATTTTGCCTCGACACGGGATCGAACCGTGGACCTTGTCATTACTAGTGACACGCTCTACCACTGAGCCATCGAGGCGCCTTTCTGATTGGTTGAGAGCCGATACTCGTATTGCAAAATAGACAATTTGGCAGAATTTTAACATGGACTGTTGGGGTTTGAGCTATCGATGTCGCTTGATACTATTCAAGATCTTTTATCTCAGGTATGTCAATAAATTCCGGGATGACAGCCTATCTGGAATAATCGATACCATAAGGATGCAATAACAAAGTCAATGCAAATACTTTAACACCCTGTGCCATAAGCCAGAAAGTGGTCGCAAATTGGAGAAGTACAACCAACTTGCAATTATCCACATAGAATCGATTCCTGAACCTATTTGATGCGTATATAAATTAGAAATATTTATATTACTCGTCAAGCTTTTTCTCCAGTAATCTAAGTACAGTCATAAGCCAGGTTCAGCTCAAATGTATCGCATGTTTGTTGCAATAGGGTAGCCGATAAGTTACGACCAGAATGCGACGTGAGGTTTTCGTGAACGCGTCTCGCGTGCCATAGCAGCAGCCCAACTATCAAAGGGTACAGCCTTCCGAACAGCGAAAATTCAGAACTGGAAACAAAATACCTGCTTGACAAGAGAATTGTCTAGTTTTCAGTCACCCCATTTAGACATGCTCCGGAGGGACGCTGCTGCACCTTGAAGAAGGCAAAGCCCATACGGAGAGAGAGTGCCGTCTTTCCGATCAAGACTTTGAGACCAAAATCACAAGTAAATGGGTCCTTCGGACAGCGGTGGAGTTAACCGCGGATCAATGGGTTGATCTCTGCAGATTGATATACGATCTCTTTCCTTGTCATCTTATCAATCAGTGCATCACCGACCTCGGATCAGTTGCCAAGCCGGTTATCGCGGCTCGGGCCATCGTTTATTGGCCAAGAGGAAACAGCTTCCCTTTTAGGTTGAGTGGCTGCATCGTAAGTGTGATGATGATCGTTTAGTATCGGATCAGAGCCGCTATGCCACTAACAGGATCGTGTCCAAATATAGCGGAGTCAAGTTAATCAATTAACAGGCTTGAGTTATCAATCTCACGCCAGACCTGCATCTTCAATCAGATGAAAATTCTTGCAGCCAGAATAACAATGATTGGACTGACCCTTGCTCAAATGTTCCCATCTCTCTCATCTGTTTGTCATAGCGTGGGGAACTTGACCCAGCATCGCCGGCTCAAGTACCAAAATTGCACATCCCGAAAGCTTGTCCACGGATATCTGAAGGTGGATGGCAAAAAAGAACCGAACTCTTATCCTTAATACCTCATATCAGTGGATTCTTTCTCCAACAACATTGTTATTTCTATGGCCGAGTTTTGTTGTCTCTGAATCCTTCAAGACAATCTCCATTCTACAGCCTGCAGCCATTGTTACACCACAACATAACCAACCATGGATATTGACAAGAAGAATCCCGATATAGAAGCTGGCAGGGAGTCACCCACCATTCAACCAACACCGCTCCCAACCAACAACGACCCAGCAGTCGATGTCAAAGCAACAGAATACGAGAACCGTAACGTCGGTACCTTGAACCGCAAACTCAAGTCTCGGCATGTGCAGTTCCTTGCTTTGTCTGGTGCCATCGGCACGGGCCTTTTCGTCGGCAGTGGCCAAGTCCTGTCGCTGGCGGGACCCCTCTCGGCATTCTTAGCCTACACAATCACGGGCTTCAATATCTTCTGCGTACTTAACAGCGTTGGTGAGATGGCAGCTTGGTTGCCTATTCCTGGACCTGTTCCCATTTTTGCTGCGCGTTTTGTTGATCCTGCTCTTGGATTCGCTCTTGCGTGGAATTATTGGTATCAATTCGCCATTGGTGTTCCGATTGAGGTTACTGTGTCAGCTGTCATTGTCAACTACTGGCATAATGATGTCTCTCAAGTTGGGTTGATCACGCTTTTCTACTTTTCCATGGTCCTTCTCAATTGCTTGCCTGTACGGATATACGGAGAAGCCGAGTTCGTCTTTGGAGCCATTAAGCTACTGACCATCGTGGGACTTATCCTTCTGATGTTCATCATCACTGTAGGTGGAGCTCCGAACGGTGAAGCAATTGGATTCCGCTACTGGAACCATCCTGGACCGATGAATGAATACCTAAAAGAAGGTGCCCTTGGAAGATTCCTGGCATTTGTCAAAGTATTCATCACCGCGACTTTCTCCTACGGTGGTAGTGAGATGGTGGTCATGGCGTCTGGTGAGACAGAGAACCCCCGTCGAAATATCCCCAAGGCTATCCGCCGAGTCTTTTGGAGAATCGCAATTTTCTACGTTCTCTCCATTTTCCTCGTCGGTCTATGCGTCTCATCCAAGGACCCCAATCTTCTCAACGCCATCAACAAGTCTGCACCTGGTGCTGCCCAGAGCCCTTTCGTCATCGCCATCCGCAATGGTGGCATCAAGATTCTCCCATCCATCATCAATGCAGTCATTCTCACCTCAGCCTGGTCCTCGGGAAATTCTCTCTTCTACGCCGCAACCCGTGTGCTCTATGCTGCCGCTCTCGATGGCAAAGCGCCCGCCATCCTAGCGTGGGAAAAGTTCGGTGTACCTTACCTCTGCGTTGGCGTCACCTCTATCTTTGGATTGTTGGTATACCTCAATGTCAGCAATAGCGGCGCAGAGGTCTTCTTCTGGTTCAGCAACCTGAGCGGTGTTGGAGCACTCATCATCTGGGCTAGTGTCTCCTTCACTTACCTTCGCTTCTACTACTGTCTTCACCATAACGGAATCGATCGCAACACATTGCCCTTCAAGTCACCGCTCCAACCATATCTCGCCTACTTTTCTTTCTGCTTCTGCTCCATCGTTGCCATTTTTAACGGTTTCGACGCCTTCTTTCCTGGCCGCTTCAGCGCCAAGACCTTCCTACCTCCATATATCAACATCCCTATTTTTCTCGTCTTGGTCTTTGGATACAAGTTCATCAAAAAGTCCAAGTATGTCAAGTACTCTGAAATGGATATTTGGTCTGGCAAGGCGGAGATCGATCGTCTGGAGCCGACGTGGCCGATTGTTGTGCCCCGAAATTGGCTCGAGCGTGTTTGGTTCTGGATTGCTTGAGAAAGAAGCATGAATCACCCGGCCGAAGATATATCCACATGGTGGTCAGTACATAGCACAGTCAACATTGCGATATAGATGGTTGGTGCGGATCAAAAGTGTAGTTAGAGTTACAGTCAACGTTTCGATAATAATATAATAAAAGACCCAACGGTCCGTTTAATTAGATGACCCCGCCAGTGGTAAAAATTAATAAAAACCCTGATAGAACAATCTCTATCTCGTTTTATGATCCAGCCCTAAGAAAAGAACAACGCCAGATGTAAGCGAACCGAATTAATGCGAGATAAGATACGATGCAGCTAAAACTACTTGAAAATAATTATGAGAAGCCTTTTGAGGTATCGTAGGGGCCGGGTGACCTGGATGATGAGGGCAAGAAGGCTGGGAATCTGGTAAATGCGTCTCTTTCGTGCAGGACCTAACTAAAGACCCCGAACCCTCTCCAGGACAGGAGGAAGCTGAGGCATGGCTCTGAATCCGTCCCATATGTGCTTCAGAAAATGGTTCTCTGGGAGTCTCTTCGTTCGTGTTCTCAACTGAGCTGCGGGGGAGAAGAGATGGCGCGCTACCAGGTTGGACACTCTCATTTTGCTGTTGCTCGTTCTTCGATTCAAGGCACGATCTGATAGTCTCTTCTTTGTGGGACATTACGCCATGAAATTCTTCTTTAGCCGCTGTATTGCCGACTTCTTTTTGATCCATTTGGAACGACTCAATATTGTCTTTCTCTTGCGTTTCTGTCTGTAGCTGTCGATGACCGCTGCGGCTGGAATGAAGGCAAATGCGACACCAATAGCTGCGATAACTATTTCAGCAGCCATTTCTAACTCTAAAGTGAAGAAAAGTAGCCGTAATTGAACGAAGATGAGATAGTTATTGTTTCTTCTGAAGGACGGTGTCGGCTGGGTTGAATGTTGGAGATTTGAGAGTCCCTCCTGTCATACAGGCACCAGCGATACAGACAGAGATTCTGAGTAATTGGTTACACAATGATATCATACTCCGGCAGCTGGGCGAGACTGTCCAGTCACGTTGGTCCACCGATAGTTGTGACACATCGCTCATCGGTGAGGCGTATCACCATCCCAATACTTTAGATTCTATTGGTTTCTAGTAGATTATGGCGGTGGCGCAAGCCGCCAGCTGAGACAACAGTCCTTGTAGTTGGGCCTCAGCCGGACTTTTCTACTGTCCTGGGAGAACGCCTCCAACAACTTCTCATCTCAAAGCTGAAGCAGCAACTATCCTAGATGAAAGAAAAGTGACTTCAATAGCTGGAACGCATGAAGGCCCGGTAACTGACTTGGTGTAAGTTCACGGAACTGACCAGGACACATTTCATTGCTATAGACTCAAACCCGCTCACAGCCGGCCGAGCTAAAAACTCCATTAGAGAGCTCCATACAACGGCTGAAAGCTTACTTTTGCTTCCTTTTCTCCCATTGACCATTGAAACAACGACGAGCAAAAACCAAATCAGTTTTTGATCAGAGTGTTAGTTAGTTGGCTTCAAGGAATTGATTGATAGAAAACAGCAGCCAGCTCGGCCACGGCAGGCGTAGCTATTGGGATTATTTAGACTCTCAGCTGGTAGGACTTCAATACTTAGAGAAGGATGTGCCAGTTGTTTTTTCACCGCATTGGGACGCCGAGGTACCGCTCTGGGCTGCACATTTGATGTTCACTCTAAGCGCTGTGGTTGTAACAAGAGGGCCCGTTTGAAAAAAACGAGTCAAGAAGCCTGCTGTTGTGAACGGACCCGGTGACAATGATTGGCGGTCAGCGAAAATAGGAGTTGACTTCAAAAGAGCTGACTGCCGCCCTTGAATTCAGTTGCGGGGCAACGCCGGACACGAGGATAGGCAAACAATCCGCCCGTGCATTGTTGTGACATTCCATTTTTAGTATTGTGAGCATTAGCATTACCCAGCCAAGTCTACTTTCTCTTTTTTCTTCCCACGAAAACTTGCAGCAATGTCGATTCCCACTATTGAAGCTGGCCTCAAGGGCATGTCGATCTCTGATGAAAACGAAAAAGAGAATAGGGAATTGAAAAAGGTGCCTACTCAGTTTTCATAGCCTAATAACATGCTTTGTTTGACCTTGCCAGTTAAATTAATCTCCTAAAAGGCCCAGGTCAGCACAATTCTGCCTCAGCAAAAGCCAACCCGCCCAAATCTCGTTAGACTCGCACTCCAAAACCAGAAGCAAAAAGCATCGCTTGCATCGACAGTTCAGCCAGTCGTTTCAGCGCCGTCGAGTTCGAAAGACATTCCAAGCTCTCAGAAATTAACCACAGGGACTCAGGCGGAGTACAGGGCAGTGGCTCGCATTGAGAGGCCCATCGCAAAGGCATTACACTTGGGTATGTTTGAGATCGGTAAGCCGCTGGGCAAAGGCAAGTTCGGCCGTGTGTATCTGGCACGCGATCGTGAGCATGGCTTCATTTGCGCGTTGAAAGTCCTACACAAGTGCGAATTAAAGGGTCAGGCCCAAAAGCAGGTGCAGCGTGAAATCGAGATTCAGGCTCATCTGCGCCACCCCAATGTCCTGAGACTATACGGCCACTTCCACGATAGCAAACGCATTATTCTAATCCTGGAGTTCGCTGCCAAGGGCGAGCTATATAAGCACTTGCGCAAGCAGAGCCGGTTCCCTGAGCCAAGAGCTGCACAATATATTGCGCAGATGACAAGCGCACTGCAGTATCTACATCGCAAGAATGTCATCCATCGCGATATCAAGCCTGAGAATATTCTGATGGGTATACATGGCGAGATCAAGATCTCTGACTTTGGTTGGAGTGTCCATGCGCCTGGCAACCGACGGACTACCTTTTGCGGCACGCTCGACTACCTACCGCCTGAAATGGTCAACCCAAAAATATCAGATTACGCCTATGATAGGAGAGTTGATCTTTGGTCCCTGGGAGTTCTGGCGTATGAGTTTTTAGTGGGTGAGGCGCCGTTTGAGGATGACATGGTGATGACGCACCGGAGGATTGCGAAGGCGGATATGAGAGTCCCACCGTTTGTTAGCGCAGAGGCGACGGATCTAATCAAGAAAGTGAGTTTTGATCCTGCCCTGGTCACAAGGTAGAACACTAATGTTGTATCTAGCTACTCGTTGTCGACCCCCAAAAACGATTACCACTCGACGAGGTCCTCCGACACCCCTGGATCGTCAAGTTTTGCCGCAAGGACGAGAAGGCTGCCAACCGAAAGCCTAGTTGAGGGCTATAGCAAGATATTGTAGTGGAAGAGCATGAGATTTATTTTGAACGGCCAAGCTTTTAGGACAAAATTCGGTTGGCGTCTAGCAATAACGATTAATGTATTTCATTTTTGATTTCTTCCTTTTTCCCTCATGAATAGCGCAATGGCATAAGGATGGTTGTTGTAAACTTGCTGGCCTCATGATTCGTATGCGACTTCATGGCTATGATAGAACATGTCCATCGTATCTCAAATGTTGTCGTGGTCGTTGGACAAGAAGAGCTATAATAATAATCTCAATTATCAACCAAAAAAGATATTTGATGTCTCAGCATCGCCCGGTCCTTATGAAGCAATGATTACCTTGATGTATTGTCGCCCCAAGACTAACAAGACGAGTGGATATTCTATAAATCTATGGTTGTTGAAGACAAGCTTAAAGCCCTTGCTCCTGTCCGGGACATTTAGTTCTGACAATAAAATGATGCTAGGACGTATCGATCTAGAGAAACTAAAGTGTACAGTAGCCCTAAATCGTGGTTCGACCCTAGCGTGGAATTGGAAACATGGAGGTGTGGGGTTTGCCTGATGAGTACACGTCCTTTGCGACTATCCTAGTCTGACAATATAGATCTGATAATTCCTTTTGATCTTACGTACTCCTGCTCAGACCTTCAAGTCTCTGTTCCCCGCTAAAGTGAACTATCGGTATCCATTGAGCCAGAGTAGTACCCGCTGCTTCTATCATCACCCAGACCCTTTTCATTGTCTGACTCCTTTGAATCCTTCCCTGAATTCTCTCTCCACTCGCGGAAGTCTTTGTACAACACCCAAGCCAGCATGGCAAACGTAAGCGGCAACGCCACGCACCAGTAGACAAAGAAATAACGCTCCCCAGCTGCAAAATCTCCATTCATAGAAAGGATAGAGGCCGCTATAGTACAAGGAACAGCCACAGTCGCAATTTTGGCAAGTTGTCCAGAACTACGGGCGGTGCGGTTCGCAGCAGCAGCTTGCTCGTTTGCTGCCCTGGTCTGCATATAAGAGTCGTAAGCCTGTGATCTTGTTGCAAATGCTTCGTCCATTGCTGCGCGCTGGGCATACATGATCATCTGGCCAGATATAAGCTCGTCTAGGACTTTGATATGCTCTTGTAGATATGTCCAGCGTTTGGACTCTTGGCTCAATTGAGCCCGCAATTTGGGGCTCTCTGGCGAAGACAGGTAGTCCATATCATCGCATCTGAATGTTTGATAACACCGACGGACATAGACTGCGGCCTGTTGGAGGAACTGTCTTGATGACCTGATTTCCTGGAAATCAGCGCCAATTTTTCGACTCCGCTCAAGCAGGAGATTATGATTCCTGATGTCTTGTTTCCCTATTTCTTCAATATCTGATCTCCAAATTGTTTCATGGAGGTTCCAATCTCTCTTGATTCTGTCCTCCCACTTGCAAAAGACAAAGTTCCGGAGGATTATCGTTGCTGAGAATGGGTCATCTGTAGTAGTGATGCTCTGGGACTCGTATGCCTTCGCCGCCGTGTCCCATAGTGATAGTTCTTTAGGGTGTATCCGATGGTTAGTCGTATAATCAGACCCCGACAAGACATAAGTGGCGTTTTCTGACGGAGAGATAGAACTCTCATCGACAGGCTTTGTGAGATATGGGCCTGGAACTCTTGGCTCGTCCTCCGTTTCAGGGAGAAGGAAACCGTGGGGGGTGTCCATTACAACCAGTGCTATAATTTGAGGAGATTAGAGCCAGCCCGCAAAATCACTTCTAAAAATACCGACATACCTATCCACCCGTTTGCAGTATGTTTTCCCCAGAAAGACAGCTCGCTGTTCGAATTGAAGAAGTTGTCCCCTAGGTCCAGATCAAGTCCCTCACTGCGAGAACAGCTTCCGCTGTAGCGTTCAAAGGTCATTTTGTCACCAGGAGGCTCATTCCAGATGATTGCGACACGCATCGGAGCTATGATTTTCCAGTAAGTGGAACTCGTGGAATCAAACCCATCTGGATCAAGCAGACGCAGCTGTGATTCTGAGTCATAATGCACAACCCAAACATCGTGAGGGATATCATATTTGACACTCAGAGCTTCGGCAATTCTCGCATCTAGACCCTCGAGGAGGATTAAAGTCCGTTGGGGGTTCCCAGAAGGTTGCCTTTCCAAAGCCTCCTCCAAGTTTTGCCACAAATGCTGCGGATTATCACGGCGATCAAGGCGAGGAGAGTGAGCCTCGGTATTTCCCTCATCAAAATGGAAAATACGTAGTCGTGGTGTCCAGCCATGGTCATGCTCGTCCCACGGGTGCACCGAGTAGGAGTTAAACCTTGCTCTCATCGAGTTTCGATATTCTTCTATCTTGGCCCGAATCCCTTCAAACTCAGGTTTCTCCGAGGATGTGTCTGTTATGAGGGGTTGGATTAAAGACCAGGGCCCTTGCATAGGAAAAACATACCCCGCGAGCTTGATTCTTCCTTGACGACCATGCTGAAAGAAACTAATCGATATTTCGTGGGCTAAAATGTGAGCCTGCTAGTTAGAGTTGGGAGGGATATCGTTCAAAGCATGAAGAACTTCTTTTGCGAGTGATGTAAAATCGTAAGAGCAAATGATGCCATAGCCGTCTAGGTGAGAGGCGAACTTTTATAGATTACTGCAACGAGAGGCGACTCCAGTAACAGGGGTGGAATCCCCGCTTTCAACCCTCAGCTGACAAGAAGGCTTCGGGATCTGAGGCTTGATTCGTCACAAAAGCGCTTACAATATGCACCTGTCAGCCAATATCAAATATGGGTGGGATGAACGAGGCTCTGAGACAAAAATAGAGATCAGGCTCGAAACTCAGCTCTTATTGAAGAGAAACCCTTGAGTATCGGCCGTCCATACCAAGCATGGCGAAGAAGCAATGGAGGGGTAGATTCAGAGAAACCTCTCTCATTAGGGCAACCACGGTTTGGCCTGTCCCGCATACAAAACTGGTATGGAACATTTCACCGCATCAACTCCATAAGATAAGAAATAAATCATTATTATTTACTTAAACGAAAGACCCTCCATTGGCCCCAATAGCCTGACCAGACACCCACGAGCTAGTCGGACCTGCAAGGAAGGCAGCCAATCCAGCAATCTCATCTGGCCTTCCAAGACGGCCCAACGGGCTGAAACCAGCGATCGTGTCGATAAGCTCTTGTGGCTTTCCTTTGAAGAACATTTCCGTCGCAGTAGGACCAGGGGCGATAGAATTGACGGTAATGCCCCGGGGTCCAAGATCCTTGGCCATAATCCGTGTCATCTGCTCGATAGAGCCCTTTGAAGATGCGTAGAGAAGATAACGAGGTGCGACTTGAGATTGGTGGAGGACACCGGTGGAGACGAGGATGACTCGGCCATCACGCGGAATGTGCTTGACAGCTTTCTGTTGATGGTTAAAGCATTGCACTGATGATAAAGAGGGGGCAAATACCTGGACCAAAAAGTAAGGACCTTTGACATTCAGATTGAAAGTCTTATCAAACTCTTCTTCCGTGGTACTCTCAAGATCATTCATAGGTGAACATGCAGCATTGGCCATTAGAATATCGATCTTGCCGAACTTGTCCACGGTTGCTTGAATGAGCTTCTCAATCTCTGGGATGCTTGAGACATCGGCCTTGAAGGTGAGGGCCTTAACAGACCTGATCTTGTTGACGAGTTCTTCTGCTGGCGCACTATCGCTTGAGTAGTTAATAACGACGCTTGCACCATCAGCGGCGACGCGCTCAACGACGGCTTTGCCAATGCCTTTGGAACCGCCGGTGACGAGGACGACTTTACCGTTCAGAGACATGATATTGAGAAATGAAATTGGAGTGAAATTGATAGAGAAAGGTGATGGACGATGACAGTCTTCTACAGATTCTGAATGATGGAGAGCACTAGGATTTATATAGGAAAATATGAACTTCAAACCCTACGAAAATCATCAGACCTTTATGCATAGAGACGAAAGCCAGGCGCATTGGTTTGCCACTAAGTCCAGCAGTTAATCCATATATGTCTTGATATTGGCAGACATGGCCGGAGATACGGCATCATCCTCTCTGATTACTGTGGTTTGAATGAACACACAACGCTCGAATTACTTACAAGTTGACGGAAAAGTAACTCACCATCTGGAGATAGCGGCTAGACCCGCGCTCGATGCCCATAAGCACTAACGAATGCAAGGGCGATTAGTACATATACTCAGTCAGGATTAGTGCACATACTGGATCAAGATTAGTGTATATACTGGATTAGACTTAGCGCTTACCATAAAATTGCCGATGACGCCTATGTATAAAAGAAGAAACCGGTTTGCGGTAAGGCTGGACTAGGGCATGCGTTGGGAATGTCTTTGTCTTGTTACTTAGATTCTGTGAGTTAATTTTGTACAAGTGAACAGCATCAATCATTCCTGGTTTTGGAGTATTTATTTTACCTATCCGCATATCGTTCCCAACATACTAGACCACGCCGTCACATCCCAGCTTTGAAGTTGGGCATGAAACCACGTTTTTTCTGCAGCAGCATCGCAAGCGACCTCAGACCACAGAAACGGTTCAAGTGACTCTTGCTTCACCTGCTCCCAGGTCCTCGTAGTCCTCGTGATAATATGCTTCCGTTCAATCGTGCTTAGGAATTGGATGTACCACTCCCTGCGTCCATCGCCTACCTGTTCTGCACACAAAGCTCCAAACATGCCGAGCCAGGTCAGAAAGTCGAATAACTCCATCTCGATTGCGCTCTGCATGTACCGCTCGATTTGAGCTTGTAATCTCCGTGTGGAATGGTGATATGAGGGTGCGTAAGTGATGGGGCAGGTGACGCCCAATGAAAAGATCAATAACGCGGTTTGAGTAATCTCATTGATCCAAACATTCTCATTCTCTGCCGCCTGATCGATATTTTCAGTGCTCAAGGGTTTTGTGCCATCGTATCCTTCCGGAAGAGTCGCTAGGAGTCGCTGTTGAATCAGATTTCGATGAGCGGCAAGAAGTGATGAATCAGGATTGGTCAATAGTCCATGGTGATAGGCCTCGATAACCTTCACCCATATTCGAATATCGCAAATGACCTCTCTGATATTGTCCACGAGCCCAAGCTCACTTAGTTTATCTATTTGAGGCGACGAGTCTGCATAGCAAGCTGGATAGGCAAAGTCAGAGCCGAAACCAAAGAATTTAGCTCGGTCATGCGATTCCTTGACGTGACCATATACCTGTGAAACCGGAAAGTGTGGTTTCACCAGCTTTTGCGTGGCTCGTGTCAGATCCATATAGTTGAATGAAGCCTGGAAACTCGGGTTCGTCAGACTATGCATACCGCCTTTGAGATCGACTAGTCTCACCAGGGCATTAACATGGGCGTCTATATGTAGTCTGCGACCAAAGACATGGATCCATGATAATTCTGCAAGAGGTGGATCGAGGGCCTTTTTGCTGATGTCTTCTGCTTCATCTGGCAACATCTCAGCACCGCATAGGCTGAGAATAGCATAAAGCGTCTGCTCGTGGATCTCTGAGATAGGTTTCGTGATTTCCTTTGAGATGTATGTCATGGCTTGGCTGTAGTGAACTAAGCTGCCCCTGTCGGTAACCCTGGACTTCCTTCTGATCGCCTGGCTTACAGCAGCCCGCCAAAGGACTGCGTGTACCAAAGCTGGGCCTTGAGCAACCAAGGTGTTGTAGTCCACTGCGAACGGTGGGAAATGAAATGCAGCCGAACCTAGCTCAAAGCCAGGCCAAAAGAATTGCGTGCAGTAATGCAGAAGCATTGTGGAATGTGAATCTAATGTCTTATCTGGTATAACGCACGTGCGGAGTTGAGCTGGTGTGAGGAGAAGGTGACCGGGGCCTCGCTCGGGGGTTATTTTGGAGATAGCAGTAGACTTGGCCTGTGTGTTTGTGTCGATATCATCTTCTTCAGGTAATAGGTTGCTGGCCTTTCTGTGGCGATGCATGGACTTGGCTATATGAGACCTGGCACTTGACAGTCGAAGCTCGATTTCTCGGCGACTATTGGGTTCTTTCGTAGCCACAGGAAGGAAGAGAATGGTGAGGCCGTTATTATCATTGGAATTTTTATTTCTGCGCATTTTGATATCGAAAATATCGCATGTAGCTCAAAATTCGTATCAGCTTAGTTCGCTGACAGGCGGAAGTGAGGCAATCGTCATCGACAGGTCGAGTTGGGAATTGGAATTTTAGCTGACTAAAGCTGGACAAGTTCCTGGTACACCTGCTCGCGTGAGAGCATCGCGGAGACCAAAGTATACTGTACTCCGCACAAGCTGGATTTAGACTAGTCCAAAATCAATATTTCTTACCTTAAATCACTACACGGTATTTGGACTTAAATATCACGGAAGATACTATTTTGGACTTATCCCAATATCAACATGTCTCTTCTCAAATAATCGATGCGGGATAACGATCTTCTATCCCTACCCTGCAAAGAGCAAGCAACATTAAAACAGTACACCAAAAAGGGCTCTAGAATCATTCCATATAAGTGCGCTATAATTCCCTAGACCAACTTGCCAACCTCATGCCAGATGATATAAACACAGTTCTGGCGGATAACTGGTCATATCCAGAACTATATCTGAAAGACAATTGTAGTCGATACCTATATCTGGAGAAACACCGTCGAAATCCATGGGCCCGAGACTCTCGAAAGGGAAAACCCAGAAACCAAGTGCCAGTCGCGGCGCGATATCTACATCGCGGGGTGTCTCCGGCTTTACTGCTGCATCGCCAATTTCCATGACTTCGAAGCTCTGGGTTAGGCTTGCGAGCTTTCGAGCGGCAAAGATATTTGTCTTCGCATTATAGTCTCGAAAATTGAGTTGAAAGCTCCACTTGACATGCAGGTCATCCTTGGATATGCTCAACTCCTTGAGAAAAGAGTGGAATGAGTAAGCACCCCTAAGAGGGAACGCGGATCCCATGTTCACTCTCTTCAGCTCCTCTTGAATGGGCCGAGGATCCGCTTTCAGACGATCGAACCTCGCGATGTTCGTATGAATGGGCACAGCGCCAAACAACCTGTCGAAGAGAGTGGGATCCACATCGCTGTAGTAATCGTCGTCATACACCTTTTGAACGAAGATGATGCTTTCAAGTCGTCGAATAGAATTCGTCAATAGTTCCTGGTGAGTGTCGTCCCCAATATATAATAGATTATGGTAGTGATTTTCTGACGCGCTCAGAGCAAGATTGACAAGGCCCACTTTCTCCGGATCACTGGCCCAAACATCATGAGCGAATCGAGTAGTAATCATCAACTCTGCGGTGTGAACTTCCACGATGTCTAGCTGAGGGCACAAGTGTAAGATTGCGTCAAACCGATTAAAAAAGCGTTTGCATGGCATCTACACCCGGTAAAACTGCTCAGCAACCCTCCGCGATTTGGACGTGGTGTGGAAAAGAGGATCCATGGGGACATTGTCTCCTAGGTCAATATTGTAGTCTAAGTCAGACTAGGTTGGGTTTCTGGGAAGCCAGTCTTTCGCATTCAGCGTGACCTGTATGTGACGTTCACAGGAAAGGGCCTGTTCCCATATTAAACGTCGGATATCATAGGGAAGCTCGGGGAACAGTGGGAAATCTTCTGCGCTCGAAGGGTTGATAACCTGCAGACTTCGGCTTGAGCTTTCCCCGTTATGGTGATCTGATGGCATGTTGGTTGATAGTATTCCAATCTAGTTTGTTTGGATGGGATAATGATTGCTTGTGAAAGTGAAATAATGGGAAGGCAAGGAAGGATAAAACCCTGCTTAAATATGCAAGTAAACTCTCAAACAATATGGTAGAGCGCAGGTCCCTTGATGTGTCATGCAACGCATGGTGTTTACACTGGACTTCTGACGAGATTGAATTAAAGATTAAAGTACTGTCGTAGCCAAGCATTACTCATAATTATAAACACATAAATATCTGAGACTAGTAATTGAACCTCTCTCCCTTGGATGGATTCCTCACCAATCCAGCTCCCGCAAATCCAAGCCTCACTACCCCATCACTCATCTCCCATGCTCCATATCTTACAGGTCCAACATCCCCAACCGCGTTCACAATCCCCCCTACATCCTGATTCGGATCCACGTTTCTCATAATATGTGACTCCTGCCCAACAGTTCCAAACGCATTAGCAATCTCTAGCGGATTCAAGCTGACATCTCGTCCCAGCTCCCACCAGCCCCAGAACGTAGGCAGGACTGCAAAAAGGCCAACAAGTGAAACTGCGATTGCTATCCACATTTTTTCATAGTTCGTCACATACACTAGAGTAGTCGTGCCGCTGTCGTAGAAAACTTGTTGCTTATCGGATGTGTTGTATTTGGCGTATTGGAGACTTGCTCGGAAGCCTATTTCTCGGGTGAGGTCGATTATATCGTCCATGGGATTCGTCCAGGAATCGTTGCATCCAGGAGCTTTGCTGCTCATGGTCAAGTATTGGGTTGCAGGGAGACCTTTGGTAGAGCTGTCGTAACCAGTGGCGCCGCCAAAGGACACGAAAGCGTCAGACTCATAGAGAGCCTTGACGATCAAGCTAAAACCACCGAGAATGTTGCCTGATCCGGGAACAACTCTGTTATCAGGCATCATGTATCTTTTGTTTTGTCAGTAAACCCCTCTCGCAAACGGGAGACGAATCAGAGACTTACTTTCTTTGGATGAACTTATCATCCTTCCAACTTCCCTGTAGCTCGACTGTGCTTCCTTCCATCCGTATAGGAAACTTTGTTATCCCGGCATGGAGATCACATGTCTGGATCTTCACTTTTCCGCCGCATTGCGTGGTATCTTTATAAAGAGTCACGAATCGAAGAAAGGACCCGAAATCATCATCCGTAACACCATAGTCACTGACATTGACCTGAAAGAGATATGCGCCTTCCATAGCAATATGCATGTTTCCTCCATTAGGATACACATTCAGGTCAAAGTCGCGCGTGGTATCAGTACAGTTGACCTCGAAGCCGAACCCCTCTACTGACGTTGTGCAGTTCTTGCAGGTGGTCTTGAAAGCAATCATGTCATCTCGACGGTTGTAACTTTGGGTAACATCGCTGAAGTTCTTGGTGAGTAGAGAGGGAGCGTGGTTGCGGCCAGTCATGATGCAGGCATAGTCGGTGGGAAGTTCTCGAGCGATGTGGAAGTTAACTGTCCCGTTTTGAGCCTGATAGAAGTTTGTCGTTGCAGAGGCGCGCTGCATCAATGGACCGCGCATAACAGATAGTGTCATTAGGATTGATGCTGTTTTTTACGTCAGAATAAGAGGGCTAGCCGGGTTGATAAATAGTGACCATACCTAGACCAAGAGTCTTGGACTTCCAAGTAAACAGATTCAAGGCAGCCTGAATGATGCCAGTTGATGAACCATAAACGGCTTGAAGTTGTTGCAACTGAGCACTATTAGTAAATACACCAACAGCATTTTACACCACTTACAGTAACTGGCTTTCCAGCCGCTCGCCAATATGAAATCGCCGCGCCTTCAGTAAAAGCACAAGCAAGAAAAGCTCCCGTCAAAGCGGAAGTCAAGGCCAGCCAAACCGTCGGTTGGATATTTTTATCCCAGTGGTCAACAGGCACTCCATCGCTGTACTTGAGGATCAGGACGGCTGCTGCAGTGCCTAACAAGGCCAAAAACCACATGCCAAGACCCCGATAGGGAAATCGTATCCAGAAGCCGGGAAGCCATGGTTGACTGAGCCGGGCGTACTGTTGCGCAAATGGCGTGGGGACATCGTCGAGGCGATGCCATGTTGTATTCTTGCGATCGCTATCGCTTATGAATTCATCTTTCAAGGGCCAAGGTGATGCCATGGCTTTGGGGTGCGTTCATCAAAAGGATTAGAATTAGGATCCGACTTGGCTGTCGATCAAGAGAAGAGAAGAATTTTGAATTGAATGTGTTACAATAGGCACTGGGTGTTTCAAAGGAGCGACAGAAAAGGATCCAATCCCCGAAGTGCCAAAGGAGTGAATACACCAAAACAATAGTTGGAAGTTCAAATGGAAGAAAGAATCTTCTGTTTCATGATCCAAAAGGAGTAAAACAGACGGACTTTGGACGGAGCGCTGCATGAAACAACCGGGGTATGGATCTTCAATTGTCAAATCAGAATTGGCGTTGTGACCTTATTTGACCATGAAAACTGGAGATCTCAATCTTTGATACGAGAATTAGCAACAGGATGACTTCATGGCCCCGCTACTTAGTCGTGAGTCCGGCAGTTATTTCCACTGTTCATTGTGATCTTCATTTTTATGAACGTGCACGGTCATTTTCACCGCCGTTTGTTCCGTGGGATAACTACCGGCACTCATGTAAGAACAAGACATGAATCAGACGTATTTTGCTGAGTAGAAGTTTAGGTATTTAAATGGGCAGTTCTTTCATCCAAATTGGGTATGGAATTCGCTGCGGGATTCGATCCAGGGCGTGTTCCATTTGTTTCACTCAGCAACAGCCCCAGACTACTTATATGGTGGATTGTTACAGTTCGCAAACCGTTATTATTCCATCAAAATTGATAGTGCGAAAAAATTTAAAGTCAATAGGGATTGACAAAGAATGGAAAAATCCTTTCTGTTGCGTCTCTCGTTCACTGTTGAAACCCTTTGACCGAAGGAATTAAACCCATGCCTTGTGCTTACGTTTCCTCGTTGTAGCCTGCAGTGAACCTCCATGTCATCAATCATCAATCAGCTTCATATAATCATCATTAATGTTTCCATCTATGATCTATCTCAAGATGTCAGTCTCCACTGCTACGACTAAACTCACTACCCCAGAACATACCCACTCTACACCAGAGGCCCTGCTTAACTGCAACGCTGACTTCAAGCTTATAATTTGCATACCATGTCAATACGCAATTCAACCACAAGCCATCGAAAGACATCTCGAAGAGATTCACCATCTCCCGTCCCGACTAAGGCGTCCTTACCTAAAGTACACTTCGACTTTCCAGTTAAGTGAACGGGCGGAAGTGCTTGATGCCTGCATCAAAGAGGAAGACTTTCCTGTTGCTGGCCTGCAAGTCTTGGATGGCTTCCAGTGCCTAGAGGCTGGATGTGGACATCTCTGTGCTTCCACTAAGCGAATGCAGAAACACTGGAATGAGAAACACGGTGCTCTTGGTCACTATGGACTAAATTGGCAACCTGTACCCCTACAGACCTTCTTTCGAGGCAACCTCTTGAAATACTTCACACATCCTCTACTTTCTCTGGAACCACTGTTTAACAAACAGGTGTGTATATAGCCTTTATTCGATGGGTAGATGCTGAATAGTTAAGGTTTCCGACCATGAGTTGGAAAAGATATTTTGTGACTGGGGCTTTCACGGGGCGTTAAGCGAAGGAGATCGTTGTCTTCTCAGTTACTATCTTCAGCCAACATACAAGTCTTTGGCAAATCGCCATGGCAATACCCACTTGTGGCAAATCACAATTCCGAAGTGTGCGGCGAACAACTCATTTCTCCGTCACGGAATTGTTGCCCTCGCAGCCCTGCATCGGATGGTTACCGAGAATTCCTCGACTTTCGCTTTCGAGGTGGACGCCAATAGTTATTGGAACCTAGCAACATCGAAGTTCAATAAAACAATAGCGAGGCCACCAAACACTGCACTTGAATGCTACGCAATCATCGCTTTCATCCATATTCACATTCTCTGGTCTTTCACAACTTTTGCCTCTGGTCAAGTCAAAGATTCCGATGAACTGTTCCTGTGTTCTGACAAAGCCGACATGGACTACATGGCACCTTGGCTGTACTACGTTCGCCATGGCTGCCAGCTTGTTTGCGGATTCTGGGATGCTATCGGAAATGGCCCCCTCGGTACTCTCGCTCGATCTTGGGAAATTCCAATCCTGGCAGAAGACAAACTTTCTGAGCAGTTCACTGAACTGTTTCTATCCATTATGGAGGATAGTTGTGAAGTTTCTGAGGGAGAAAAGGCCGATCTTCATCAAGCAGCAAGAGATTTGGCTCTCGCACTTAGCGCAGCTCAGGCTCTCGGCAGCGACTTGACAGTTTGGGATGCGATTCGGCTATGGCCATTAACGTTGTCGGCCGGCTTCATTCAACAGGTGCGCAATAAGTCTCCATGTGCTCTTTTGTTGTTGGGATGCTATTGCGTAGTTCTGGATCAGTTGAACTGTCATTGGTTTGCGACCGGACTTTCTTCACGTCTTCTTGACGGTATCTCGGCTAGTATGAACGAGGAGTGGAATGATCGGACGGTTAAGCTAAGAGCTGAGATTGAGTCTGTCTTTGTTCCCAACAACTAGGATAAAAAGCAGAAGAATGAGTGGAAATAGAGAATATATCTGGAAGAGCAAGTCAAATCATCCGTTGATTCCGACATTCTTCTCATTTCTGGAGAAAGTCCAGCAATGCAGTCTTGACGCCCTCTCTGTCCTCATACGTCATCCAATGCCCCGCATCAACAATCTTCTCAGTATAGCCAGACGCAGCAAAGGGCTTAGTTACCATACCTATCTGATCTGCCAGAGTGACCAAATCCTGTGAACCACCAATCGCAAGCACAGGAACTCTCAAAGTTCGATCTTCATCGGTCAGAGCTTCCTCATTCTTAGCTTGCACTCCGCGAAGAATAGCTTTGTAGTAATTCATTGACGCCTCTGTTGCATTTGGCTTACTATAGGCAGCCATCCAAGCGTTTTTCGCTTCTTCCGTTAGGTACTTGGGTAGTTCAGTGGTAGTATCGTTGGTCAACCATGCACGCGCAGTGCCCAATCCAGCGAGATCTTCAGCCCATTTGGAGTTATCGACAGGAAAGGCAAGGCTAAAGAGTGACTCCAGCTATTCTGTTGTTAGCACTAAACTTGAAGTACTACGATTGACGAAAACTTACATGTGAAGCAGCAAGTTCTCCAGCATCATAGGCATTGAAGAAGTAAAAGTAGCCACCCTGCATGTATCCCAGTTGGGCGAGGCCGTAAACATTCAGAGCATCAATGTCAGAAAAGATTCCGGGAGCAGTGAATCCAAGAGAGAGAAAGGCTAGCTTCTCAAAGCGGTCAGGATGCCAGACGGTCGTGCGAGAAAGCACGTTCGACCCCCAGTCATGACCAACTCCTACAACCTTATCCAGGCCTTCCTTGTCTAAGATCTCCATCAGATGATTCCCGATCTGCTTGAGATTGTAGGCCTCGACCTCGAGAGGCATATCGCTATCTCCATAGCCAAGGCAATCCGGTGCGATAACGCCATAGCCGGCGGCGGAGAGATCTTCCACCTGATTCTTCCAGTCGTGACGGGTTGCGGGGTAGCCGTGGATAAGGAGGACTGTCGAGTTGTCCCTTTGGGCTGGAACGTGATCGTAAACGTACTTGCGCCCGTCTGATGTGACAAGACTTTTTGTTTGCAGGTTGAGACACATTGTGCTTGTGATTAGACAAGAGATAGTTATGGTTTTGAATAAAGTAAGAGCCATGATGAAAGGAGTTAATGTGAAAACATATTGGATGTCAAGGCAGTCTTGACTACATATTTATACCTGAATTTTCTTCCTATAATCATTGGTTTGTCTCGTCATCAAACCAGAAATAACCAATCATGTCCGAATCGACGATGCCGTTCCCAATGCTGCCGGGGTAGTTTTCGTGAAGGATGCAAGTGGCATTGGAGAATGCTACCCGAGACCAAACCGACGGTGCCGTTCTTGACTCTTCATTGGCAGGACAGGGGCTCCCTTGTAAGTTGGATGGCAGCTAGAGGTTACCCCGCGAATCGACGCTGTCGTTCTTGCTAAGAATACAGGGGGTTGTAATTCCCCTTAACAGTCGCTTCTATTCGAAGGAGACATTTGAGAAAGTGAAAGAGTCGTTACTCTATGCTTTAAAGTTGGCTTGGCCAGAAGTCGTCAACGCAGGGAGAAGAAAGAATAAGCTGACCTAGTAGCGAAAACGGAAGAGCCAATCAAGGTTATTTTTCTGCTGCAAATACTGTGCATACTGAGAATCCAATGTACCTACATCACAATGTCAATTTCTAGCCTGGGCTGGGTTTAAAATTGCAGTGTAGGGTGATGGAAAAACTGCCAAGCTAACCGCATTAAGATCGCGACTTTGGGGGACTGTGAAGAGGAGGGACACTTCTGCTTCCAGCATTGAAGAATCAGGAGGTAGCTTTTTATACCCTAGGCAGCTGAAGGTTTAGTTGCCGAGCCATTATGTAAGTTTATTGTATGGCAACTGAGAGGAAAATTTAATATGGCGTCGTGCTTGATGCCTGAACTGTAATAATATTATAAAGTTTTTTTTTTTTTTTTTTTTTAGATATGTTGCCTTGATTGATCTCCGGTCGAAAAGGATAAACAGAAGAACCGCAGAGCCGCATTTCTCACAAAACTTACAGACTAGTTGGCTGGCTTGCCGCTTTGGAGGTACTTATAGGGCTGTACTCGGGAATGAATGCTAAAATTGCTCTTTTAAATGGCTTTGTCCATTGCTTTCAGCGGCTGAAGCGACCTAACAAGTATTCGAGTATTCGAGGAGTAATCTGTACTGGCGGGAAGGAAACAGCTAATACAATGATTTTGGATGCGTGATGATTTAGGTATCAAATGCGAGAAGCTCTTGAAACCGATCACATATAATAATTTGTGAGTTCCTAGTCTTGGTCGAGGTTAAAATCGCAGTGAATCGGACGCGTATCTTAGATTAATCCGCTTGCGACAACCAAACCACGATATTGCGTCGCTAGTCTTGGCAGAGAGTAAAAGGGCATTGAAGGCAGGTGAAGGACGTACGTAGAGAAGTGGCTGTGCTGTTTAATAAGCCAAGACCTCGTATGGATCGAGGTTAACATTGCAGTAAAAATCCGCCTGTCTGGAATCCAGATGCGGAATGATGTAACTATCAGATAAGATAAACCCTCAACAACAGACCAATCATCTCCCTTCGATAAGTCAAACAAAGCCAAGCTCGCCAAGTGCCTCGGAAACGAAAACCAAGAAACTGGGCACATTTGCAAAAAGTTTAATTGGTCTAGTCCGTTGCGTACGATTAAGCCTTTTTTCTAGGCAGCGTCATTACACACCTTGAATCAGGGCACTTGTCGCACACGGGAAGGTGCCACGAAATTAAAGTTAGACTTGGGATTGAGTTGTTAAATGCTTGGTACTTGGCGTCGCCCGACGCTGACGTACGCTGTAGCTCGGCGTTATCTTGGTGTTTTGCACGTAATGTAAATTTCTTCTAGCCCCCATGAGTTGAGGGATTCAAGAGAGCATCCTCCATCCAATCTTTATCACCGTGTTCTTGATTATCTTTGGTTAGAAAACCACCGCGCAATGGCGAGCAACCCTCACCGGAAATCCATAGTAGCAGACCATCCAATCCGCGCCTCCAAAAATACTCAATTCCTCACTGACGAAGAAATAAACGAATTTCTCGACGATCTCGATCACAATAACGATGGATACATAAACTACCAAGAAGTCGAGCAGAAACTCGACCAAGAACATGCAGAGCTAGTCCCCAAACCCAGTGCGCACCACGTCATACACCAGGACCACAGTGAAGATGACCGCGCGCGACATCAGTTCCTGCGTAGTATGATGGGGTCAGATGCGGAGAGGATTCCTCGCGATGAGTTTAAGGAGATGGTGAGGGAGTGGAAGATTCCGTCACTGAAGCAGGCCAAGAAGGAGGAGGATGAGGATAAGAGCTATATTAAGAGACTTCCTGGTTGGAGAAGGATTCGCTCGTATTGGGCGGTTCATGGACCTGAGATTGTCTTTCTTGGGGTCGTTATCGGCATGCAGTGCGCGTTTGGGATATGGCAATTGGTCAAGTATCAGACTACACCTGGATATCGCGCAGCATTCGGTTGGGGCGTTGTCATGGCAAAAACCTGTGCTGGTGCATTGTACCCGACCTTCTTTTTCCTCATCCTCAGCATGTCGCGATATTTCTCGACGTGGCTGCGCAGGTCATATCACATCTCGCGATTCTTCAACTGGGATCTTTCGCAAGAGTTTCACATCCGGATCTCGTGCGTTGCTATTCTACTAGCCACACTACATGCCCTTGGACACTTGACGGGGTCTTTCGTGCACGGGAGTGATCCCAAGAATGAAGATGCGGTCGCAGAGGCCCTTGGTCCGGATATGGTTCCACGTCCATACATCGACTACGTTCGCTCGTTACCTGGTTTCACTGGCATAACCGCCCTCGACCTCTTCTACATCCTCTCCCTGCTGAGCATTCCCCAAGTTCGCAGATGGAACTATGAGATCTTCCAGCTTGGCCATTTACTCATGTTCCCCATCATCGGGCTTATGATGGCTCATGGTACTGCAGCATTGCTACAGTGGCCTATGTTCGGGTACTTCCTTGCGTTCCCAACACTGCTGGTCATCGTTGAGCGAGCAGTCCGTGTTTGCCTTGGGTTTCACCGGATCAAAGCTACTATGAAAGTTCTCGACAAGGAAACTGTTGAGATCACAGCTGTAATTCCCAGCGAGCGACTCTGGAAGTACAAGGCTGGACAGTACATCTTCTTGCAGGTTCCCAAGATCAGTTTCTTCCAGTGGCATCCTTTCACTGTCTCGTATTGCCGTGGTAACAAGATGATGGTTCATATCAAAACTGATGGTAACTGGACTGCCAAGCTTCGTGAACTCGGTGGTGAATCTGGAGAGTCTGAGATTGAGGTTGGAATCAATGGGCCTTTTGGTGCACCTGCTCAACGGTTCTATGACTTCAATCATTCTATCATTATCGGTGCCGGCATTGGAGTCACTCCATTTTCTGGTATCCTGGCCGATTTGCAGTATAATGATGATCTCGATCACGGCGGCCCGAATCATGAAGTTGACCATAATCGCCACGACTCTGAAGGCACAGTCATCGCGCAGAATGGTAGCAGATCAAACTCCAGCAGCAGCGATGGCGTTCCAGAATCCCCCACTCGCCAAGGAAGTGTCGGACCCGACCTCATCAACAAAGAGAAACAACCCCAAACAGACAGAGCGTCCACTTTCGCAGATGACTACCGACGCGTCGACTTCCACTGGATGGTTCGTGAGCGAAATTATCTTCTCTGGCTCTCCGATCTTCTCAATGACGTATCCATGAGTCAAGACTGGCATCGCGAGCATGAAGTTCACCCTCATCTTGACATCCGCATCAACACTCATGTGACAGCCAAGCGCAAGAAGCTGACTACCCATGTGTACCGCTGGCTGCTCGAGATGCATCGCACAGATGAGCATCCCGCGTCACCACTAACCGGTCTTCTCAATCCCACGCATTTCGGAAGACCTGACTTTGACCAAATTCTGGATGAGCATTATGAGGAGATGCTCAAGTTCAGAGCTAGCAAACGACAGAACCGAAGGGATAAGGAAAATGAGAATTACACAGAGGATGAGGAGCTCAAAGTTGGTGTTTTCTATTGTGGTGCGCCGGTAGTTGGTGAGATTCTGGCGGATAAGTGTCGGGAACTTTCGTTGAGGGGATATCAGGATGGAAGCAAGTTGGAATACCATTTCATGATCGAGGTGTTTGGTTAGGTTTTACTACACATGAGCATACGAATAAGAAGGACTCTCTGAATAGAAAGAATGAACTTGTAATATCTAATAGTTACGTCATTCTGTCTCTCTTTTTTTTTCAGCCCTTCCCACCAAACGGGTAGGGTTTCACTGCATTTTTAACCTCAACTGAGACAGACGATGCGCTAAAGTGTCGGGATTGGCTGGAAAAGAGACTGAACCGGTAGATCACATCAATTGCCACTACTCAGGTATTTACCTCGAGTTACTTAAACAGCCTTGGAAGAACGAGAATAGCTCTGTGACGCCGGACAAACTCAACACCCGGGCGACGTCTGTAGCATGATCAGTACGGAGGTCCATATATAGAAGCCTTGATGTTAGGCTTACATAAATCAGGTCTAACGACAATTATAGCGCCTTGCTCTGCGTCGATACCATACTTGGAGAAGGCCTGTCCACAGCCCAGCATGTATGGACTTGCATCATCAACGAATACTCTGTGAACATCTATCGGATGTTTCGTCAGCATGCCGCCTACTAGTGGAGATTAAAAGCGGTGTGTCTTACTTTTCAATGAGTACGGCCCAGTTCGAGGAAGGAAGACTTCGGGTAGCTGGTCAATCTGGATACTCTTCCGCTCTGCCTTGATAACGAGCGTGTGATTGATGACCGTATCCGCACCTTCTCCAGGGGGTGTGAACATCTTGACCAAATTACCAAGCTCGGTGGCGGCCTAGAAGAAAAGGTTAGCTTCACCTGAGAAAAAGGATATCACACTGTATCCATACCTCGTGTAGTGCCTTCTTCGAAGCATCTCCCGAGCAAAATGTCAAGACGTGCCATCGTCCATCTGCTGCGAGTACCTTGTTCAACTGCATGGGCTTTGTATCTGATAGTCTTACAACTGGAGCACTGGGGAATCTCATTCCCACAGTTAATCCAGACGCAATAACCCCATCGCTCTCGTCGAGGCACGTCAAGACCGAGGGTTTGTACTTGGTAGCCATGCCCGCTGTGTACCGCCCCGTTTCCACAAACTTATCGCGAAAGTGCTTTGCCGTAATCCCATTCTCCTTGCGATGCTCAGATGAGAAGAGCTTACTGAAAGACCGATCAAAGTCAATGAGCTGCTGCGCCGTCTGTTTCCGTTCAAGGACATATGTCTCAAGAACAGAGGGTGGCGAGCGACCGGTGAGTACATGGGCCATCTTCCATCCAATGTTGAAGCCATCCTGAAGACTGACGTTCATACCCTGACCAGCCTTAGGTGAATGCGTATGACACGCATCTCCCGTAAGGAAGACCCGGAAATCCTTTGTAAAATGATCGGCGAGGCGCTGTCCAATGACATAGGCTGACCACCAAAGCGTGTGAGCTATCTCAATATCGTAAGGGTGAAAGATGCGCTTGACTTTGTTGATAAGATCTTGCTCCGTGACGTCTCGGGATGATGTGCCAGGTAATTCGATATAGAAACGGACGAGCTCGTCGCCTTCTCGTGGGATGATCATGAGATTACCATCTCCCTTGCTCTGAAGCATGGCCTTTTTGCGGATATCGGGAAAGTTGGTGATGGGGTAAACATCCATGACTCCCCAGACGGAGTCGCTTGAGTCGCCCACCATTTTGAAGCCCAGAGATTTACGGACAGTGCTGTGGGCGCCGTCGCAGCCCTGTTGCGTATTTATTAGTGATTCGGACAAGACAGAATAAGGTTAAAACTTACAATGGCGTATTTGGCTCGGTATCGATGCGGCTGCCCATTCTGCATAGTGGCAACCTCAACAGGGTAATCACCACCATCATCTAGAATCCGTACACTCTCAACCTGAGAGTTATACATAACCCCACTAGTCCCATTCTCCCTCAATCGAATAATCTCCTGCAACATCAAGTCGTTTATCCTTGCCTGATTCAGAATAACATGAGGCTGATGACTCAGCCCCTCCTCAGTATCATAAGCAAGATCTTTTCTCTGAAGCCCGCCATTGTCATCAGGCGACCAAAAGGCCACTTCCATGACATGGTACGCTTCTTCTAAAAGACGCTCAGAAATACCTAAATTCTCAAATATTTCAACGGTGCGACATTGAACTCCGTCTGCTTGGCCGATTTCCAAAGGGCCCAGGCGGCGTTCGAGGATCTTGAAGTCGATGTTAAAGCGAGCGAGCCATATTGCTGCAGTGAGACCAGCAGAACCGCCGCCGCAGATAATGACTTGAACTTTTTCTGAATCCATTGGATTAACCGATGAGTCTGATTATTTGCTATGATGGATTTGGTGCCATTTATCCACGTATTATACCCGTGACATATCGATGGCCGGTAGTTGGAGTAGGCTGAGTAAAATGGGGCTTCCGTTGAACTGTAACGGCAGATCTCATCGGCATCCGCTTTCCACGGAAGCCACGGAAGGGGGGTTGGGTCTTTAGCCCCGGCTGACCCCGCGTTTGTATGGCCTCTATTGTTACCTGACCAATTGGCTGCCTAGTTAGCCCAAGTACCTTCAATAGCGCAGACAAGTTCTCCTCGGCTCCGACTTCTAACTATGCAAGATCTCGCTTGCCTTTACGAGGTGGGATGGTTTGACGATGTCCCTTGGAACTTTTCGGATTGGGGGGGGGGGGAAATGATCAACTGCCGCTTTATATGCAGCAGCGACCAATCATGCATGGGACCTACTCTTTGCATAACAATGAACGATTGAAGGATAGTTATCCATTTGGGTATTGGTTGTTCCTATCTCTCATCTATAGCTCGATTTACACCAAATCAAAAGTCTCAAGCGCCACTTCCCCAGCTTCAAGCCTTCGCTTAATATACATATCCGTAATACCATAGCCCATACAAGGTCCAACATACTCAAACCTATCCCCACGTTTCCTCAGTAGCACAAGATCCTTATACCCGTCCACAACACAGACTATATCTCCAGCCTCACATCCATCTGGCCCCATACCCAAAAACCCATCATCCGTTTCAAAGATCCTAGTATGGTAATTTCGCTCAAGCATAAATACTAATCTTGCGCTGATGTCAAACATCCTCTTATTAAGCGCCTCATCTGGCTTCATGGCTGAGTTCGTGAGGCCTAGTAGTGGGGATACGCAGGTCAACAACTGGGGATTGTTTCCCCCGTCTTGAGCCACTGCAACTGAAAGACCTTCGACTTCGCGCGTTGTGAAATAGTTAGTCACACGACGCGGTCGATGGCTCTCTGGTATTTCTAGGTCCAACCGGCTGGTAAAGTTGAGCAGCAGAAGCATCGTTGGCGTATCAAATACCAATCTCTGCATCCTCGTCACCACTAAGAATAGTGCCCAAAGCGAGGGAATCTTGGTTGTGTAGAACGGTATGCGTTTTATATAATCTTGTATCCAACCAACAAGATCGTCTCCCTTTTGAACGTTCTTGAGTTCTGGGTGTCCTCCAACCCGCTTTAATGTTTGTAATCGTATCCCAGAGAGCCTCAATGTTGAGGCTTCAATGGTTGGAGCGGGTATGTCTGAAACAATCTTATGGAGCCGCAGTTTCTCCCCAAACATCAATGTTGGAATTCCGGATGCCCTGGAAGGGAACTGCGGTGCCCACGAGGGTAGGGAGAGAGCGTTTTCGAATACGCCACTCCCAGAGTCCCGAAGAAAACAAATATCTCTCTTTGCGGCTTGTTCTTGAGAACCGAGTACTGCACGACAGTAATCTATATATACTTCGCTGACGCTCTTCGTGTAGTCAGGCTCGATAGGTGTAGAACTCAGACCAAGAAGCCCGTAGATATGGTCTCTGGGATCCGTCGCAAGTAAAGTCCCTCCATACTCCATAAGAAACACATCCAAGTTTACTTCGTCTGGCTTCTCCCGATCCTTCTCCAAGTACATGGATTTGGCCCAATCGAAGCGGAGCATGTTTCGTAACTGGATGAAACCAGTACCTTCTGGTGCGCAGAACTTCATCCAGATGTGACTTGGAATAAAGTCTGGCTTGTGAGCCTTACGGCGAGCGAGCTTTTGCGATAAGGAATCAAACATGGTAACCACGTTCATGAGGGTTCTATACTCGATAGCAACCCTTGGCGTGATGTAGATGAGTGTTGAAGCAAGGACATTCTCTTGCAATATCCAGACACGTCGCCAATAGGGAAGGGTACCGAGGTAATCGAGCGAGTTCCAGAATTTATCGCAACGTGGTTCTTCGGCAAGGCCAATATCTTTCAGCCATTGCAGATCCAGCAGCTTTTCCATATCCCAGCTCGCTGCTCTGAATGCGCTTCCCAGAGCCGTAATGGTGGTAATTCCAGCCAGGGTCTTCTCCTGATCCTCTGCTCCCAGCCATCCAAGAACCATATCTGCTGATGAGTATATAGCGCGCATGAGCTTGACTTGCTCAGTGCGTTCTACCTCATCAGCTTGGTTGATACACACAGCGTCGACCCAAATTCTGAACTTGGATTGGTCTCGGTCGGGGAACTCATATTGCCAGTATTTTTGGACGTGCTTCAGAGCATCAGCGAGACTTTTGGATACTGGTGTTTGAATCCCGTCGATCTCGATGTTGACTCTGTCGGCCCCGGTGCCCCATACATAGGATAGTGCAGCAAAGTGCAGCTCGTCGCTGAAAGTGACGGTGTGTAGCTTGCATAAAATCTTGCCGTTGTCGGCAATTACCTCGAGGAGTCTTATCTCGGGTTTGGAGGCATCGAGCGGGGTCTGGTATAAACCCTGAGAAGACATGTTGGTGCCAGCGTTTTGATTGCGGAAACAAGAGTCAGAGAGAACAGTGACAAAAAAAACTCAAGCCGAAGTAAGTAAGCTATCTTGACATCATAACGTACCAGGTCATTTCACTGGCGTTTTGTCCTGTCAAAATAACAAGTAAAACAAGCCTGGGTTGTGATAAGGCTGTGAATATGCCTGGCGGAATGCCTTCCGGCGCTTAGCACTATTGGGAACGCCAAGAACCAATAAAATAACCTCAAATCTACGCATACAATAATACTGGTTTTTTTTATTCAAAAACTGTGTAAAAATGAGTAGAGTCAATTTCGCCTTGCAGGGTATCCTTTTTCCACATCAAACATTAAGAACTATGAAAATCCGGCAAAGCGCTAAACAACGAGTAATCATAACAAACAGGATCCAGAAACAAGGGATCAAATCTTGGCAACGCAGAGTCTGCGTTGCGCGCTGGCGATACAAGCCCCAAATCTCCTCCTTGATCAGCTGTACTTGGTATTGAAGAGGTAGAGTTAGGCATGCTTTGTGATAAAGGCAGTGCGTTCATTCTATCCATGGCGTCGGCGATGAGTTCGGAGGCACAGCAGCGGAGACAGTCGTATTCTGATTCGGCCATGCGCCACATTCGCCGTGCGGTTTTTAGGCAGCCGAGGACGAGGGTGACGCGGTTGTAGTGGTGCTCGAAGCATTCGTCGGGATGACCTTGGGAGGTGGCTAGTTGGATGAAACCGCAGAGGGCTATTGCTGGTATGACGAAAGGGGTGTGTTTAGGGACGTTGGGGCATAATGAGATGCAATCTGATATTCGTCGTGAAGCGTCTGTTGCTTTTATGCCTTGGATCAAACTTGTCGATGATGAAAGTGGATGGTTTTGAGCAAAGGGGAGAAACGGATCTTTCACATCCGCCAACAGGGGGTATAGATTGCTTCGCGGTAAATGCAACAGCATACTGGCCAAAGCGATGATCATGTGCGCTTGAAACATCATCTCATCAATGTTTCCATAATTGTCGACAATTTCTCGCTTTCCAGCCGGAAGATGGTTCGACCAGCTGAGAAGAGCATTCTCGATAGACTGTGAGTGATCATGACTGGTGTTCTTGGCCTGGTTCAGCAGTAAAACACGACCGAGAATCGTTGCAGCTTCGATACGATAACTGAACGAGGAAAAGTCCTTGTCGCCAGTGGATAAGACTCGTCTTTTGAACTCCAGGATATGATGCGGCGGGGGAATATCCAAACGTCCTGTGTAAAAGGCTTCTTCGCATGGTAGATGGACTTTTGGTGGGGTGCTGCTGCATCGAAGATTTATCGTTTTGGGCGGTATGGCCATGGAGATGTCGGTGACGTAGATTTCCCACCATGTCCTTCTCAAACTCTCGGCTTCGATAGGATTGTCCAATTGTCTTGATGATGCAAAGTCGGCGCGGTGCATTCCGAGCTCCATAGCCATTTGCGTGCATTGGTCGAACGTCCTGCTAGCTGCATCGAGGTCACCGCCGAAGAACAATAGGATGGAGTATATAAGAAGGGATTGGACCATGGAGGTTGATGTTTCAGTCGTAGAGATCATGTCAGCTGCAACATCAGCCCGCAACTGCGCGTCTGGTCCCGATGTGGCATAATGAGAGCCGGCAAAATCGACCATGCGGCGTAGATACGGAGGATAATTTCGCGATGTGAAGACAGAGCTGGGGACGAGGAATGGGTGGGCATTGTGAAAGTTCTCGTAGTAGAGTCGGAGAAGACGGTCGCCGTCGGAATAAGGCTGTATTGGAGCATTAAGGCTTCCCAGATTATTATTGAGAGTCTGTGTGATGATGTTGGGGTCGAGATGAGTTAGGTATGACATAACATTATCATTTTGAGGTTGTTGCACCGGACGCCCTGGGGTCTGGGCCTTGCTGATCCGCCGGCTACCTTGAAACGGCTGCGGCGGCGGTGATTGCTGAGACTGCTGTTGTACCAAGTCATTGCTCGTAGTCTGGCTTATACTGGACGACGGTAACTCTTGTGAAGAAGACGTTGGGGTGATGGGTAAACTGATAGGATTAACAGTTACACAATCCACGTAACCAGTAGATTGCCCATCGCTCGATGTCTGCATCACCGGCTGCCTAGTCCTCTGCAATTCTTCCGCAGGAGAGCGATGCTTCTTACGTCGGCCACCACGCCGCGATGGCTCGTAGAAGCATACCTGCTCCGTCTCTTTGCAACGCGAACAAGAAGGTTTTCCCCCATCGCATTTCAAATGCTGCTTTCTGCAGACGACGCAGGCCAAACTGGCTATACCTGTTGATTTTACTGAACCGGACGATGATAGCGCCATGATGATCAGCGGTGAGAGTGCGATGTAAGGAGCTGAGTTGGTGGCCTGGATGAATCGGCGATTGAAAATGAGTCGAAACTAGAAGGTCATAAAAGTCGGTGGGAAAGAACAGGGTCGGATGAACGTGTTTAAAGCCTATCTTTCAAAAGTGGCATGATGTTTTCGTAAGGAAATTATGGATTCGAGCATTGAATTGAGTTTGTGAACATGGATATGTTGATATGTATCATTCAAAGAACAGATCAGATGCAGACACGAAGATGTAGAAAAGAAGGTGGGTCAATGCAGAGATAAGCTGATATCAGCCGTGTCTTGGCCAGTCGATAACACCCGATAAGAGCCGATAAGAGCCTGGGGTACCCGCAAGGCCGAAGATCACATTCCAGACTTTTGCATCCATTGACAGCATCGTATTAGAATAGAATAATAAATTGATCTGACAATGTGAAAGTAACCTAACGTGGATCTTTTGATATTATATGTGAAAAATGAATATTTTTGTGAGTTGGTGGGCTGATCTGATCTTCAATGTTTCACTCTTCTGGCCACAAGTTTAATCGCCGATTAAGGGACAAGGCGGGCGTCTCTATTGCGCTTCCAGCCAATCAATGCTTAATTTCAATCGCCGACTGGAGTCGTCCTACAGCCCAGCCCTATAAACACTGTTTCGGGAATTGAGGTTGAGGCTCAGGAATAGATAACTACGTGACCATGGCCTCAATACAAAACAACAATTAAACAATTGAAAGTTTCATCACAGATAAACAATTCAAGAATATCACACTAAATAATATCTACTCTTCATTTCTTGCTATTCATTAAAACTTTTCACCATGGCTGCCGTGTCAACACGCTTTGCACCGCTGCCACTTACCATCCAGGACCACCT
>JAADJG010000830.1:0-49554 GCA_012932025.1 Fusarium austroafricanum | reverse complement strand
ATCAGCCTATGGTCTTCTTGGTATATCTATTATTTTGCAACCCGCCTGCCTGCTTACGCTACGCCAGGTTTCTCAGAAATAAGCATAAATTAAAGGCTAAAGTTTCAAAAATAAAAGTAAATACTCTTTCCATGCTATGTTTATATCCCCAAGTCCGTTCATTATGTATGAGCGGATTCGATATTTACAGATAGGACTTGATCACAACACTTCCTACTGACGAGGCTACCCAGACAGCCGTGAGTATCTGCAGCGACGGGAGGCAGAAACTATCCCCGATTAGCATATTCTAGAAAGACGATAAAATTGAACTTACTCTTCTGAACTTAGGCAGATGTATCCGACCCAAAAGAGCCACTGTGCGAGCCAAAGCAGAGGTAATCCCATGGGTAGAACCATGTATAGTTGGGAAGCGGGCCCTCCAGGAAGCTTCAGTGCTTCATCTTCGGGTGGCATGGTTCCATAATTGGAATACTGAGGGCTTATCGATGGTCCTTGACGTGATTTGGGCAGCAGTCTGTCTGTCGCATCGCTCTTTGTTGCCCCAGGCTTGGCCATACGCCCAGTTACTTCATCATCTTCCTCCTTGTTGGGCAGCATTTCAGCAATGGAAATGTACCGGATCGCTCGAATAAATGGTACAGCCATCGTTGCCACTACTAGCAGCCAAATTAATGCAGCGGCGTACATGAGACCCGCAAAGCCTCCTCCTCTTGCATCTGATAGCCCTCCGAAGTAGAAGTCATGTTGGCGACCATAGTTGACCGTTAGGCACATATGATACAATGAAAGACCCTGAAGGATTACCTCAGCGAACAAAGACGACGTTGCAGATGCCAAATCTGGTTGGCCTTGCGATGAGATAGGCAGCCAACTGAGACGAGGAAGTGAACACCAAAGAAGTGTCAGTTGAAGAATGGGAACAGCTTCATAACCAGGGGTGTTCTGGATAATATACGCATTGGCAGCATTGGCAAGGACGTGAATACTGGCGAGAAGAAGTCCGCCCAAGATCCAACGGATGGAGGGAGAGTCCTGTGGGGTGGCTGTTGTCGTTTTTCTCTGCCTTTGTGCATTGGTGTGTAATATGGAAAATAGCGTCACTAAGTTGACGAGTGCAATGCTCATGAGTTTCCACTCGTTGGGAGGGCATTTAGCGATGGGGTTCTTGGATCCAGGACTTACGATCCACTTCCATGGGATCATATCATGTGGTTGAAGGCCGGACTTTTCTCGCCAACTATATCCACAAGTTTCGTTTAACCATCGTCGCTGCATGGTAAGATCCACAAGGTCTGCCTTCCAGCACGGTTCCTCATACTGGTCCATGGTGAAAGTGTCACAAAAGCATGCTTTGTCGAAGTATTCGCCCGTGGGGATGTGACTATTGGTGAGGTCGTATCCAACAGTGTCGAAACTCAGGGTAGTCATAGATCTTCGGTCCTCGTTATATTCCCACGGACGAGCGGCATTGCCAGTATGCTGAGTCTTGGCCGTGAAGCTGCAGGATCCCAGCACATGTCGGAAGGATTCTCTTGGTGTCGAGGACATCGAGTTTTTCAGACAAGCCGGCGCTTCATTAGCAATATCGATGCTTGTGTATCCATCTTTCAAGCTTTCTGGTGATAGACTCTCCAATCCATAGCTATCGCCAACATCAACAAGCCATCTTCGACCTGTTATGCCGTGGATCCAATGATAAAGCTGCGCTTTGGCGAGAATAGACCGACTGCAGTATTTCATGTAGCCTTTGACAACACTGGGTGAAAACTCGGCGCTGAGGCAGCTTAGCTGGGTCAGCCACTGATAATGCGTGCAGAAGATAAACCACGAAGTGCATTTGTGTTGAGTGCACTTGGTCATCGCGTTCAACCACGAGTACTGGTCCTGCTGAGCGATGCACTGCGGCATGGGCATCAAGTCCTCCGGGTTCACCCAGCCATTGCGGTTTTTAAGAATAGTCGACGCTTCATCTCTGCTCAAAGTTTCGTTAACATCGGTCGAGTCTGCGACAAGATTAGCGTTCAGTGGTGATGGTTCAGTGGAGCGAGACAGGGAATAGCGCACTAGTCAAGGATTCCCCAGCGACTCCAGTGAGCATGAGCACCTGGAGGACCCCGTAGAGTTTCATGTTGTCGGCGGCGCGAAGCCTGTCAATACTCGAAAGAGTATGAGATTGATCGCGAGCAGGATAGAGAGGAAATGAGGGTATTGAGAGAGAAAATGAGCTTCTGAATTGATGCCTGGGAGGCCGACCATGCGGGGACGCGTCACACGGTATCACGCGGATCATTAATTTTCCCCGCTCGGCCTACGAGGTGACCATACCCATTACCCAACAACAACCCATTATCACCTGAATAGCTATTTAATATAATCTCGCATCTTACTATAAGCCTATAAAGAGTTGATGAGCTAATTGAATCATTAATGAACTCTACCCCGAGCACAGATGCAACCACCCAATTCTGGTAATCTCCGCTTTTGACTGCCGGCCACGGATCTAACCTTGTGGAACTGCCGATCCTATGATCGACAAAACAAGTGCCTGATTAATGAGGGGGAGACGGATGGCCTGGGAGTTAATTTTTTTGATCCCTCTTTAATTTGGGCTCTTTCCTGCGAATAAAACCTACGATTGGGACTTGGGCATTCGGACTTGATGATAGACAGCTCGGCGCATAGTATCTTGTGTTTACACCATGGACCCTAACAAGTCCACCTCGGACATTCTGGACAACACCAGGAACCCAGCGGGAGAGCAACTCAACGAGCATGCCGCAGACATGAACTGCCGCATCAGACGCGCAGTGAGTCCAACTACCCAACTCTCTGATGGCCAGAGCTAACAATTGATCTAGTTTGACCGTCGCGTTTTACCAATCGTCTGTTGCTTATACGTTCTGTCGTACCTCGATCGTGGTAACATCGGCAATGCCAAGACTGCTGGTGCACAAGATGCCCTGGGGCTAAGTTCCGATCAATGGGCCTGGGTCCTCAACTCGTTCTATATCGCGTACATCCTTTTTGAATGGACCACTATGTTTTGGAAGATCTTTCCTGCTCATATCTACGTCTCCATTCTCTGCGTCTGGTAAGTCTCGCCTATTGCTGGCTAGGTTCTAGTACTCACATGGATACAGCTGGGGAACTGCTGCCATGTGCTCCGGTGCAGCCAAGAATATGACCGAGTTGGTCGTCACCCGCATTTTTCTGGGTATCTTTGAGGCAACCTTTGGCGCTGGAGCTCCCTTCTTTTTATCGTGTCTGTATAAAAGACGCGAACTGGGACTTCGTATGTCTATTTTGCTAGGCATGTCTCCTCTTGCCAACACATTCGCGTCAAGCTTGGCATATGGTATCACGCACATCAAGGGGTCTCTGGCACCATGGAGACTATTGTTTGTAATAGGTATGGCTATCCTTTCGATGCCCGACAATGCTGACGAGGTACTGTTCAGAGGGTGCACCAACCATTCTTTTCGCCCCGATAGTCTACTTCTTTCTCATCGACTCACCATCAACAGCAAAGTTTCTGACAGAAGAAGAAAAGACTTTTGCTGTTGAACGAGTGCAATCTTGGGATAGTGAATTCAAGCAGCCAGTCAGCTGGAGGCAAATCCTAGCCGCCGTCATCGACTACAAGAACTACGTCCACGCCATTATCCACTTCTGCTGCAACTTCTCTTTCGCAGCCCTGTCCAACTTCCTCCCCACTATCGTACACAGCATGGGCTATGATTCCATCACAGCGCAAGGTCTCACAGCTCCAGCCTATTTCGCAGCATTTCTACTATGTATGTCAGCTGCTTTCGTATCTGATAAGTATGGCAAGCGTGGGTTCATTGTAGCAGGTTTTGCTGCTATGGGTGCCCTCGGGTATGGAATCCTTGCTGGAGTGCAGGATATGGACCGCAAAGGGGTAAGATACGCTGGTGTGTGGCTTGCAGCGTGTGGAATCTTTCCAGCCCTCTGCATCAATATCACCTGGTTACTCAATAACCAGGGAGGAGATTCGAGGAAGGGAGCAGGTCTAGCTATCACTCTGACTCTTGGACAATGCTCGTCTCTTGTCAGTAGCTACATGTTTCCGAAGAAGGACGGGTGAGTTACCTTTTGTTTCATTCGCTCTCCAATGCCTACTAATATCGTAATAGCCCATTTTTTATCACTGGATGTGCACTTGGCTGTGGCTTCAGTGGACTTATTGTTGTTCTTTCTTTATTCATGCATTTTGCTTTGAGGAGAGAGAACAAGCGCAAGGAAGAACTGTATGGACCTGTGTACTCGGACTTTGTGGATATCCAGGGCGACCATGACCGAAACTTTCGATACCTAACTTGAAGATTATATACACATTTAAACACGGGTTGGTTTTGGCGGACTTGCTGCACAAGGAAGAATGAATTGTTGACAGCTATGAGACATTGGCAAACAGGGAAGATTATTTATCTAATAGATGCGTGACATTAATCTATCTCCAAGGAGATATTGAGCACGGTTATCTAATATATATATATCTTAGATAGAGGAAACGGAGAGACAACCATCTACTACAATAATATCCACATCTGAAACTACAGAATAGGTCCTAATTCTGCCTTTAATTGTTAAAGAGATTTCCCAGAATTCATTATCCTCAGCAAGTGTAAAATACATGCCTATCGCCTTCCTCCCGGTTACCTACAAAATTATGTCAACTTACTATTAAAGTTGGCTAGAATAACAGGTTTCGGCTACCTTTCTTATATAATCTAAAATTACCCAAACTTGTCTCCGCATGTTGAGTATCGTTTTCCTAACAGTCTGGGCGGTCTCAACAATTTGTAGGACATAGCAACCTCATGGAATAGAGTCCTGGCGCTTGGCTCGTTTACACAGCCAAGCACAACAACCCAAAGCCGGTCGGGCTTTAAAGCCAATGAGAAGTGTGGAAAGCCGGCCGGCTGACGGCTTTGCTTACGATTGGTGCTATAGGAAGGAATTGCCTATTTGGGAATAGATCCCTGAGTCTATCCCCACCAAACCTATCTTGGCAACAAGGTTTCCAATCCCTAATATGCATCTTACGGAGTATTTGCTTTGCAGATATTATATACCATAGACAAGTCGTAACGCTATTCGCCAGAACGTATTTCCATACTATGCCGCCTGACCTTCGGACGTATTTCTAGTGAGCGACAAGTAATCGCATAGCCTTGATAGAAAATAAGAGCTTGCTTGGCAATGAGCTCAGATGTTAAGTATAAGAAGGCTCGAATATCCGTTCAGTTGTCAAATATCATCACAACTATTCACAACCATCTCCAGCTCCCAAACCGTCTACCAAAATCCTCGTCATGCAGTTCACCAGCTCTGTTTTCGTAGCCTTCGCGGCTCTCGCTTCTCTCGCAGCAGCAGCTCCTACATCCCCGACCGAAGATGTTCCTGCCATCCTAGCTCGCGAAGCTGCCAATAGCAATCTTGTCAAGCGCTGCTACATCGAGGGCCCCAATGGATGTGCTCGGTGCATCCAGCAATACAACTTGACCTGCCCCTTCTTCGGAGGTGCTACTTGCTCAAAGGGTGCCAGTAAGTCTCATCTGCAGCCGAGGAGCAATAAACAGATACTGATCGAGGATCCAACAGAACCCGCTTGTCAGAAGGGTGGATGTTGTTAAAGTGGGACATAACTAGACTGCACAAGCCAGGGAAATGGTTAGATAGGGTAGGAGTCTACAGAACAGGAAGCTGGGTATTGCTTGGTGTATGTTGAAAGAAATTAAGCTGCCAATAAAAGTATCCAGCGAAACTTCGACCTTAGATCAAGTCATTGATCAAAGGCGTAAGAGGTGTGATGTTGTCTAAAACAAAGAAAGTACAAGATATGCAGTTTTCTGCTATATTATCCTCAATACCTCGAAGTAGTTTAAATTTCCTGATGTATTAGGGTCTATGAGAAGTCCTATCGTGAATGAGTCTGTGTTCTTACTAGCTGTATTCAGATAGTCTGGTTGTGAGGTTGACTAGATTCTCGCATATTCTAAGGACTTGACAAGAAGCTAGATCGAAACAGTACAACTAGTTGCCGGCAAGCTATCCCCGTTGATAACCTTGCTTAAAATAAGCACTAATAAAGTATCCGCAAGAGCTTGACGTTGCTCCATATTTAAGATTCAAAATTAACCGAATTAACCGCCCCACCCAGGTTTTATTTCTCAATTATCCTCGCTTTTAATCTTGCACAACGTTTTCGAAATCCACGAGGAGCTTATCCTGATATCAGCTGTATTAATACTTAGCCGACTGGCATGGACTACGCGGAAGGAGGCTCACTTGTTGGTGCAGCCAGGTTATGGTGCTTCCTCCTACTTACCTTTGCTGCAACACTCGTGTTTGTGCCAAAGCATGCAACTCTCCTTCGTGTCGGAGCGACTCTAGGGGTGGCCTGCTTCCAATACGCCTTCTACATGGCGATCGTAGATACGTCTATTACTCCCGCCCAGAAATCCAATATCTGTCTCCTCAGTTGGGGTTTCTTTATGAGCAGCATGGAGCAGATTCTCATTTCGCAAATTAATACTGCCGATTTACTCACGAAAGCAGAAAAGGATGGCGATAACGACGTGGGCGCTGCGACACTTCTTTTCCGGGCTGCGGGCATGTATTTTAACCTGCGGCGCGTTGGGGTACGAGGCGAGATCTCAGTGAAGTACAGACGCACAATAACACGAGCTCGTTTCCTGTACGCCAAAGTAGCTGAGGTCCTCGTTTGGTATCTGATTATGGATGCGGCAATGAGCGCACCACGTCCAGAGAATCGTCTGGTTACGAGAGATAAACAGACGCTTTTCAGGCTATCGAATTTATCATTGGAGGACCTAGCCTTCCGACTCTTCAGCACACTTGGGATTTGGCTGGTAACATTCGTTTGCAATCGACTTAATCATGCTTGCGCAGCTGTCGTATCTCTCATGCTTGGCTTAAGCCAACCGGAAGACTGGCCGCATCTCAATGGGTCGATAAGTGCCTGTTACACTGTTCGTGGTTTCTGGGGGTAAGTGATTAATCCACCAAGTCAGCATTTGGCATTCACTCAAATATCTTGCAGAAAATTCTGGCACCAGCTCTACCGCAAGACATTCACTAGTTTGGGAGATTTTGTTCCAGACAGAATCTTTCGCCTCCGTCGTGGCACTCTCGTCTCGCGATATACACGCCTTTTCCTTGCTTTCCTAATGTCTGGCCTCATGCATCACTGCATTGGTCACTTGTATTTATTTGCCGCCGATGCGATGTTTGCTAGTGAAAGGTTCTACGCAATACAGGCTGTTGGGATTGCGTTCGAAGACGCGGTGCAAGCCATGACTGCTCATGTTCATATCCCGATGCCAGTACGTCGCGTAGTAGGGTATATCTGGGTTCTGGTGTTTCTGTCGTGGTCTACGCCGATATCTTCGTATCCCTCTATGCGCGCTGGAGATATTGGACAAATGGTTCCTTTCAGAGTAGTAGATCACTTCATACAGTCCTAGAAAATACAAGAGTCAGGTCTTTATCAATTCCAGGAGTCTCCCTTATAATGAATAAAGTGCAATAGTCTATAGGGAGAAGGTTTATGAATAATTGCAAGCAAAACAGAGAGTAAATATGGAATTCTCAAATCGGGGATACATAAAGACAATTGCGCTGATAATCGGCCGAAGAGAAGAATGCCAAAAAGGAATAAACCATCGGTCGCTCTTTAGAGCCTGATTTCGCCCCACGAACAAGAAGCCAGTCAGGTTTAGAAAATCAACCTGATTCTGGTTGAGAATGCGTCGTGACTGTGTCTCTTCTTAGAAACATTTGATGCCCATGTTGATAAATTAGTTGTCCAAGAGCCTCTGAAAAGACTCTGAAATCTGCGTCAACGAGTCATCCGGCGGGTGTGTCCTGACAGACTCCATCATCTCTTTGAACAACTCTAGGTCCACCATTTGATCTGATCGTAGGTCGTACTTGACATCCCCCAAGCTCAGTTCAAGTTCTGTAGAGATATATTAGTAAATAGTCACGAAATGCTGTGTGACTGGCTTACCGGTGAACATAGCACGAAAGGCGTTCACAACGATATCTTTATCTGGTTGCGGTCCTTGTAGTGCTATAAGCATGAGTGAAAGTGGAATAATAAACCGGTCCTCAATGCTGACTTGAGCCATGGCCATTGCAGTTCGCATTTTCTGCTGATAGAGCACATGCGGCTGGCGCAATTTGCGCCGAATGTCAAGGACTGAAAAAGCCCACCTGTCCCATTTTTTCTCTGGTTTGTTCAAATCAGGACAAACTGTGAAAAGTCCCAAGTCAATGAGTTGCTGCATAGATACTCGGCTGGATTTGCCAAGAATGTGCAGGTTGCCCTGCGTGAGATATTCCCCGAAATACCAGCATCCAAGTCGCCCTTCTCTACGAGCATCGAGTTCAGAGCAATACCCCTTGAAATGATTCATAGCATCAAGGTCCCGAAGAAAGGTTTGCCTTGGAAAGTCGCGCGTGTCAATCATGATCAAGTGGATATCGGATAACGCGGGCCTCTCAAAGTCGATTGTATGTCGGTACAGGCCATATTGGAGGAGAAACAGAAGAGAAGAAGACCAGGACATGAGATTACAGGGCCTTCCGTTCTGACATTTCCATTCGAGATGTGCGCTTAATCTCTTCGCAGCCTGAACAGGTGGGAGCTGGAGAAGGTCCATGTTGCAGTCATAGCCCTCAGTATCCTTTTGCGAAGGGTCTTCAATACAACAGGCTGGCGACGCGACATGATTGACATCGGTGTAACCAGCAGAATTTGGCGTATAAAGTCTGAAAAGATACGATGGTGTGAGACCAAATGAGAAGTTGTTCTCTTGGCCAGGCTTTGGTTTGAAAGGCTGGAACATGTTGCCAGGGATATCAGCAAGTAATGTGTTAAGAGGGGCGTTTTAACAACTTGAATGAAGAATTTTGCGATTCAGTTTCCAAAAGAAGTGTAAGCAAGTTGAAGTGGACGTCACTAACAACACTTCGAGGTTGAAGGCGTCGTGAAATATATATGCATGCTTCTCGAAATCAGGCTCCCAAGGCCTATTGGCGCGGCCGACAGTTGAAAATCAGCCTTCAACGCGTTGAGATCATACTACAAGGCTGTGTATTTCCATTTCTACATTTGAACCTCGAAGTGACCTATTCTGGCGGCCTGAACCAATTAATCTGCGCAAATGCTTGGCAGAAACATACAAACATGCTACCAATTGAAGAATGCCCCTCGGAGGAAATACTGCCGACCTTGCGTAGCAACCTCAGTCTGCCTTATTAAGCACCCTGGCCGAAATGTGTCGTGGCTGAGTCTTCAAATCGGCCTTCCCATTTGAGTGGCCGGCCACTTAAATCGCAGAGGAGAGCGCCAGCTACATGCAGCCTGCACGTGAGGCCTCTCATCAGGCTGTGAAGGCCTGACCCCATCGCTCCCATTTCCATTCTTGCATCATCATCTACAGAGCCTTGAATGCGTTGAATTGGACGTTTCAATCATGGAACTTTCCAAACCCCTGGCCTCCAGGCCTTCAGCTAGTCAGGCTGACTCATTAACCGCGGTCAAGCAGCTGGAGAGCACGATCGCCAGTTTCCAGGCCATCTTGACGGATGATGATCGCAAACAGCTGCAGCAGCTTAAAAATACCGCCCATGACTCCCAAAACATCATCACATTCACCGCCGAGCTGGATCGCCTAGACAAAGGCCGAAGAGGGAAGAGCGTCGCTTCAAGGTTGGCTTCATTTCTACAGACGATTGAACAGTTTACGCCCATTGTCGACACGTACATTCAATCAAATCCCGATATCGCTGCACTAATCTGGGGTTCCGTCAAAGTAACATTTTTGGTATATCGGACTGTGCAGCCACTTAATTGGTGCACTACTAACTTCGGTAGTTTCTTGCCAACTTCACGTCCTACTTCCAATCATTTGTGGAGCTTTTGCATGGCTTCGGCTCATTGTGTACACGTTTCGCCGAATATCAAGTCGTTTTCAACGATTCTCCTCGCCTGAGAAGCTCAATCTGCCACTTTCACACCGCCGTCATCAACTGCTGTCAGCAAATCGTTATCGTGGCTCGTCGACCCAGTTAGTCACTCCTCGATTACTTGGCCCAGATATGAAGTAATCCTAAGACTTATAGTGAAAACCCAGATTATAAAGGCAATTACCCAATCTTTCCAATCCGAGCTACGCAGCTATGTCGACGACATCAGAGCAAAAGCAGAAGGGGTTCAAGGAGACATACAACTAGCTAAGGCTCAGTGTGACCGGGAAGAACAGCAACTACAGTCGGTGGAGCGACAAGAGGCGACAGACCATCGAAGCAGTCTACTAGCATGGACCTCTAAGTTTAGTGCAGATATGCAAACCTTGGAAGCACAGCGAAAACAAAATACTGCAGGTATGGAGTCTGATGATCAACTGATAACCTACAATTAAGAAAGTGACATAGAGCAAAAGCGGCGTCGTTTTCTCGAAGACCTTTCGTCATTTAATTTCACATCAGCGTTTAACAGCACACGGAACAAGCGTCATTTGGGCACAGCGGAGTGGGTGTTTGAAACGGAACAGTTTCAGGAATGGGAAAAACATGATAGACCTTCAGTTCTTCATGTCACCGGCAAAAGTGAGTCATCCGCTCCACAAGTAATAACCCTCTGATAAACACTCCAAGTTAACATGATCAAAAGTTGGATCGGGGAAGACAGTATTGGCGTAAGTGATTGGATCTTCGTGAATCTGGTATCAATTATTGACGACTGTTCGTGGTAGGTCCTCAATTGTGGAAAGGCTTTCTCGGACCAGTCCACCCCAGCAGTTTGTTTCGTTCTTCTTTCTCCGATTCGATGATCCACTCAGCCTTGATGCTGATACAATTATACGATCATGCGTTCAGCAATTACTATCAGCCATCTCTATGGATAGAGTCAGTCAAGATATGGCTGCTGAGCTCGATGAATGTCTTTCACAGGCAAAGTCAAATCTGTTCTCCTATGAATCGCTAACTCGACTCTATGCTGCTGCTTCGAATACAATCAAAAACTGGTTTGTAATTCTTGACGGACTGGACGAGTGCAGTACTGGCCAGCAATCCCGCCTATTGAAGTTCTTCAGAGAGGTTCTCTTCAATACACGCCCCGACCATCGTATGAAGATACTCCTTTCATCTCGGGAAACATGCACTTCCAGCATCCGTCGCATATTTCCAGGATCCGAGCGACTCGTTACAGGGCAGAAGCAAACCAGTGCAGACATTGACGCGTATGTTAATGACATTATTCAAGACAAGTTAGATGCTGGAGAATTAGCTGTCAGAGACCCCGAGCTGGAATATGAAATCTTCGACACAATCAGGCGAAAGGAGCAAGGAATGTGAGTCTGCCGCCGTCCAAAATGATTCTTGTTGGGGCTAACAAAATTTACTGTTGTCTAGGTTTCTATGGGCCTTCCTTACCGTCGAGGATATATGCTCTGGAAAATCCGACAGCGAAATTCGTCAAGCACTTAAAGAGATTCCAACCGATATTGATGCTACATTCGACCGTGCTCTAAGGAGGATTGTTCAAAAGCGCAATCAGGATATTGCGAAAAGGGTGTTTTCATGGACGAAAGCCGCATTGCAGCCGCTGACTCTATCACAACTACGCGAGGCTCTCTCCATCGTAATTGGACAGCACACCCTTCGACAGGAGGATCTCATTAGCGGCATTGAGCGACTGCCTGTATGGTGTGAGAACCTTGTCTATGTTGAAGAAACAGACAGCACGGTCCGCTTCAGCCATCACTCCATTCAAGAATACCTTCTCACACCAAACTCGGGTGAATTCCACGATCTCCATATCAACGTGGAGGAATCCGATAGGCTCGCTGGAGAAGCATGCATCACTTATATTAACCTCAACAATTTTAATACGACACTGACGAAGACAAGAAATACCACATCAAATCCCACTACTCTGAGCCTTGACCCAAGTGCGATAGCTGAGCAGACGACGAAGAAAGCCCTAGAAGGAAGTGTCGGTATACGTATGGGCCGTCTAGCTCGTCGTGTTGTTAGGTCGCCGAAATCAGCCAAGACCTTAACAAATGACGAGTTTTCCATAAGCGCTCCGATTTCTATTTCTGGCAGTTCTGAAAGAAATGTCGAGTATCCTTTTCTTTCTTACGTTGCGAAGAATTGGTTCAAGCATACCAGATACGTCGAATCAGAGTGTAATAAGGACGTCTGGAGATTACTTGGTCGGACTGTTCAAAAGCCCTCCCGTTTCCCGCAGGATGAGCCTTGGCTCTACGGAAACTGGAGAGTCGAAACCGAGAACCGCATTTTATCACTTGTCGAAGCTTTTTTGCCTCACCCGTCCAAATATAATTGGCTCGAAAGATCTTTGGCCTTTCTTGGTAGTTCTAGATCAGAAAGCTCAGAAGCATTAGATCTATTTCTTGCTTTTATGTACGCCGACCTTAAGGGCTACTTGGGTCTCGCATGTCGTTCGTTTCAGCTATTGGCCGAGTTTGGCCAGAAGTCAGACGAAATTCAAAGAGCCGTTAGTATTTTGGCAGCGAACAAAGATCACAAAACCTGCCGAAATCATTGTCTGTCCCTGGCAATCTCACATCTGGATCACGTGCGCTTCGTGGAGGACCTCAGGGAAGCCATTGCTAATGGCATGACCTTTTTGCCTGCCACCGCGGGGCCTGAGACAAGAAATCCTTGCTACTGCTCAGAGGAGCCTCCACGGTCAATCTTTCTGAATATCTGCAGATTATTGACGACCGGATACAGGCGAGAATCTGATCCGTACTTTCAGGCATTCGCTGTTCTGGCTGAAGCAGTTCCAGGGAACCTCCCTAATATCAGCAAATTAAGTAACATTTGCTCCACTGAGCTTGATCCTTTGGCCAAGCATAGCAATGTTTCTGGGATGTCATTGCTTGATGTTTTCATACAGGCGATTCTGTCCCGGTCTGGAGCTATTGATGGAATTTCCTACTCAGACTCCGTCTCTAAATTTATGGAGTTTTACGCCAAAGAAAGGAGAACGCCCAGTTTCGTTTTCGACGTCCCGAAAACGGCAGTCAATAGTGGACTGACTTCCAAAGTTCACAGTCTAAATCCCACTCATTATACAATTTGTTTATTGCATCTTTTGCAAAGCGCCTACCGCAGTTATCGATCAATGGGTGCGGACAAACTGCGCCGGTATCTCCAATCCGGCGAGGTCGTTCCGCTGCATAGGCACACCATCAGAGTGATTTTTCGGAAGCTGATTCTTCATAATTTGTGGCCGGCATTCATGAATTATTATATCGTTAAAGCTTTCTTCGGGGGGTCGCCGGAGACTGATACCCACGAACTCGTCTTCAGAGAAGCAGTATGGAGCAACAACTGGGGCGTTGCTGCAGCTCTGATTGAAATTCAACCACCCACACTGGATGCTGCTAGAAGTAATGATAACTTCTACTTTATTAGGCAGGTGTTGCGTTGCAAGGCTTGCTCCGGTAACAATCAGTGCCTTGAGACTTCTACAGTAACATACCAGCGCCATATTATCCTGTGCAGTGCCCATTTTGAGATATTGAGGGGACTGAACTGTTATGGTATTGTGTTGGACAAATTCAGGATGACCAGCATAGGAATTTGGACAGAGGATTTACCCAAGTATGAAAGTAGTTCCGAATAGCTTGTCGGCGCATCTAAATTGGGAGATAAGCATTGTGTCAATTTTGAGTTGTAAGGAGATTGAGAAAGTAACAAAGTGATATTTCCAACCAGGATCTAGTCTGAAGACTATTTGCTTTCGATTTCCATCCTCACATCTTTGACCTGCTTTGTCCTGTCAGAGTCCGTCTGATCTCCCGTATTGACCGTACCCTCACGTTCCACCATCATAATAACTGCATTCTCCGCCACAGGCCTGTGCGTGACACCTTTTGGCACCACGTACATATCACCTTCTTTCATGACCACGGGATCTTCGCCTTGGATCTCCATAGTCAATTTTCCGGATAATAGATAGAAGAGCTCTTCAGAGTCAGGATGCGCGTGCCAGATGAATTCGCCGTCGATCTTGGCGACTTTGACGTGGTGGTCGTTTACTGCGGCGATGAGGCGAGGGGACCATTTTTCGGTGAAGGAGGAGAGGATGCCGGGGACGGAAGTTGTTTGAGACATTTTTGTTTTAAAACGTTTGAGAGATTTGATAGGATTTAGTAATTTTGAGGGCTTTGATGGGGTTGGAAGGTTGACTGATGGGCTTGAGGGTGACTTACATCATGATTCAGACGATTGGAGCCTTTTATGTAAAAGCTTAGCTGAGTAGGCTAACTAAACATCTAAGCCCCCACTATGTCATTAAGAAGGCGTGCTGTAAGGGCGTAAATACGTGGGGAAGAAGAGGGACCTGCTAGTCCTAACTTTATATGGGCTGACATTATAATCATTACTATTGGTCTATGCTCTCTTGTCAGTGGTTGAGGCTCCGCTGCTAAGAGATGACTTCTCACTTCTCTTAAAATCTATATGGTTCTGGACCAATTTTCAACAATTGTACAAATGCAATCTATGCAAATCATTAATTGCGGAGCATTCATTCCAATTTATCACCACAAGGTGAATTTATGTCAAGCAACATCAGAAGTTATTGGATAACTTAATACAATGTTTCTCCAAAGGAATAAGTCATTTTCTAGTTACATCTTCTTCAGGGAGGAAGACAGTGCATATTCTCAAGGTTTTTGGGCCTATCTGTGGATGATTCTAGAACTCTTGGCGGTACGGCTTCACGGATGCCGAGCCACAGAGCGATATCCCGTGTATCATGCCAGTATCTATGTGTTGCGCAATACAAGTAGATCATCTGCTTCTGATGTAGATTTACAGTATCGATATCTTGTCACAGGATCCCTTTGGAGGCTCGTAATTAAGTACAAGCCTGGAACGCCTGGAACATGAACTTCGACGGCCCGTACCATATCATCACATGCCTGGGGATGTAGACCGCTTGCATGATGCCGTTGGTGAATTGAAGGGTACATCGAATGTAACAGTCCCTATGGGACCTATTTTCCTAAGTGCATGCCGCCGATATCGGAACTGAGAAGGCTGAAGCTACTTTCATACTAGCGTTTCGAATTATATCCTCAAGATTCAGCAAAGATAACACAACATTACATTGATTAACTACTATCTAGCATTTGACTTTACATCCCGGTCTCTTACCATGATCTCGTTGGCCGTACCAGATGGCATACGAGTCGCCAGGTCCGGCACATCCGGCAGTTCTCCAGCGCTTGGGAGTGCCGCAGTTCTGGGCCCAGCCACTGATACACCGAAGTCTACAGGGAGGTACAGATGCTACTTTGGCCAAGAGGAAAAGAGGCATGTCTTATCCTGTAAAAGGAAAGTCGCACATGCTATCTATCCTTCGCCCTGGTGAGTGTTGCAACTCGCTAAGAATACCCCAAATAGGTCAGATATCCCTATACGACGCGCAAGGTAGGTCAACCACAGATATTCCAGAATATAAGGACCCAACATAGCATGAGAAGGCTCATGATGCCAAACAACAAATAGTCAAATAGACTTTTGACTTCGACTAAATCCTGCGTTTGCATTAAAACAATGGCCACACCAGACTCAACCAGCAGCCATACTCATGCCACCTCGTATTTCCCACCATACAGGCCGCGTTCGAAAAGCGAGGATCGTAGCAGCGAAGCAACACTGGTAATAAATCCACATTCGCCGGCCGAATTCTATCACAATACAAAGGACATCAAGGGAGCACCAGCCAGGATGCTTCAGTGCTTTCGAGTGTTCCTACAGGCATTGACTCCATCGTGAGTCGTCAATGAGATTAACACAAAACGCAGAAGGGTTTCACTGACCTTGGATAGGTGGTTCACGACAAGTATGGGCACTGGAATTGTCTCAATACTCTTGCATAACATTCCCTACAATAGCAATGGTTTATATTGGGGTTCAGTGGTCATATTCCTCTTCAACACGGCACTCTTTGTTATGCTAAGCTTCTTCTCAATCTTGCGCTACGCGCTCTATCCCGGTTTATGGACCACGATGATACATCATCCTACAGCACCAATGTATCTTGCTGCCATTCCCATGGCCCTGGGTACACTTATCGAAATGATTGTTTTAGTCTGTGTGCCACTATGGGGCGACTGGGTTGCGTACCTGGTAAGTTCAATTTGGCAAGCTGACTATTAGCAGTGGCAGTTGACATTTCTTCAGTGCTGGGGCCTATGGTGGGTTGACTCGGCCATGGCCATTATCCTCAATTTTGGCCTACTATTTCTCATGTGCGACGAATTTCAAGATTATCACCGTATGGATAGATATCGGAAACTGACAGGCTTCTAGAATGACTATTCACGACTCTCATCCATCCCAGGTCACAGCGATATGGCTCTTACCTATGGCTTCCACTATCGTGGCTTCGGCCGTTGGGGGCGTTATTGCAGAAGTTCTACCGAACCCCTGTCATGCCTTATGGACACTTGTAGTCTCATACGTTCTTTGGGGGACAGCCCTGCCTCTATTGATGTCTTTTCTTGTTATATATCTCTACCGCCTTACCATGTATCAGATACCCCCTAAGGATGTCATCGCTTCCAGCTTGATACCAGTTGCTCCACTGGGACAAGGCGCTTTTGCGATACTAAAGCTGGGTAAGGTAGCTGCTACACTCATGAGTAAAATGAACATGCTTGATGGGAAAGACACGCAAGCTGGCACTATTCTTTATGTCCTGGGCTGGTTCACAGGCCTGGTGTTGTGGTCATATGGACTTTGTTGGCTAATCATTGCAATCGCAAGCCTGGTCCGGAGACAAGTTTTTTTCAACCTCGGTTGCTGGGCATTTACGTTTCCACTTGGCGTCTGGGCTAACGCAGCAATATCCTTTGGTAATGAGCTTCCCTTGCCGTTTTTCAAAATCGTGGGGACGGTGAGCTATCATACAGCTTCGCGCTTGGAATAATACCTAGACTAATGCATATTGATAGATTCTTGCTGCGATAGTAACCTTCCTCTGGGTCTTGGTTTCTGCTTACACTCTTAGGGGAATGTACACTGGTCAAATCTTTGTCGCGCCGGACTTCGACGAGTGGCGGAAGCAGACAGGATCATACTACTGCAAATCGAATGTCTCTTCTGTTTATCCTTCTCGATCTAAGAACCAGTCCCTGTGGGCTGAGAGGGAAGATTAAATATGCTTAAGGAGAAAAGGATACCATAGCCTTTATATGCACTCATTTAATCGGAAAGTTGCCGCCTGAACCTTATGTTCCGGCTGAACCAGTAGGCTTGCCATAAAAGCCTTAACATCCTTCCAGTTATGGAAGTTAAACTAGTATTCAAATTTATCTAAGGAATTTCCCATCGGTCTTGGATAATCTCTCAGCCTTGACACCAATATCAATAACGAGCCCTGGCCTCTCTCAGAACATGACTCCCACCATGACAAATTATAAAAGGATCCAGGGCGCTCCAGTCTCACGCGACCTCTTCAAGAAGAGGATCACAACCTTACAGGCTTTCCTGGAGATTCTAGACGACTCGTCGTTTCTAGCCCTTGACGCCGAGCATGTTCCAATCACGTCCCAAGCAGACCGTGTTCTTCATCAAGTTGGCCTTGCCTACATCAAGACCCTGAAGCCAGAAAATTCTGGTCAAGTATATTCTCAAATGGGAAGCCTCGGCTACGTCTTCAACATTTTTACAAGACAAATCAAATGAAGGGACTGACTCTTGATATCAATACGAGCAAGAAACGGGACAATGAGGCTGTGGTGCCACAGAAATGCCTGTACGTCGTGGTCATCGCTTCGGTCAACAACGAAGAATCAACCTCGAAGACTTGGAACCTGCTGTCATCGATTTTATCCAGAATTGCCAGTCTGGTCGAAACCTCATCCTTGTAGGATATGGCATGCCCGCTGAGTGGATTTACCTATCAACCAACTTCCCACGCGCAATTCCTTTATTCTCAGCCTGGGTCGATCTACGTGACATCGCCGATGACATAGTGTCATCAGTTGGAAAGATTCCCTGGCTGAGAGGGCTCCTACGGATGTTCGATTATTTCCGGTTTGATATAGAGCCTGTGAATACAAACGCTGGCAATGGCACGGCTGATAATGCTGGCGATGACGCTGTTGCAACATGTGCTTTAGCTCACGCCCTTCTGTTAGAGAAGAACAGGCAGAAGCTAAGGTTTTGACAGCAATGCGACAGGATTTCCCGCAGCTCTCAGAACAAGAGCAGGGGTTTTCGAACCATGAGAGACAAGATATATTTACTGCGACGATCAGAACTCAAGGAAAGCTTCCATCAATGATCAAATCGGGCTTCCACGTCGCGTGGTGGTTCTACAACTACTCACCAATAACCACAGGTGTTATTTCGGAAGAAATGGCATTCATCGTCTTTGAAAGCCAAGAGAAATTAGATGAGTTCATCAACGATGTAAATGGTATGGTAATGCCCGCAGGCGGTGTCCTCTTTGTCGAGCAATATATCCACAAAGAGGAGACAATATGTGAAAGACAAGGGAGAGAAGAAAAGCAAAATCTCAGAAGGATTAGGAGAGATGAGAGGGGTGAAACTGAATTTGGAGACTTAAGCAGCTTCTATTCTCATCTAATAGACACTATTTAAAAATTATTCTCCAGAAGCGGACATTTGAGCGCGCATTCAAGGCATTTTGCGTCTTAGCAGAGAGTATAAAGAAAGACAGAGACGTCGTTGTCGTCCGGTTCATAGACGTCATCTGTTGCAGGCTTTCGTTGTCTTATATACTACGGGGCTAAGATGTTAGTCGCATGTTTTGACTTGGACTGCGGAAGGATAGAATGATTATGCAACGTGTTCATTGATGGGTAACGCGCCCATTTTCAGCTGTCGGCCTCATGTAGCTCACTTCCGAATATGATATCTTGAATCTTCAGCTCTCTTAGCAAGTGTCATTCTGCGCTTGGTGGAAATGAGAGCTCACTCAATCGCGCCAACCCCCAGTGAAATCAAGGAATAATCCTTGCTAGTCTATCCCGTCTCGGCCCATGCCGTCAGATTGACTTTATGCACTGACACTAACGAAAGGTCAATTGTGGTCTCGATTAGGTCTGCTCAGCTACTGGGCAGTTTACGTCTCTTCATATGAATAGCATCATCAACCAATATCTATTGAACCCAATCAGACAGCGGTGAAAAGACTGAGCCAGACTTGATTCTTACTAGCGAAGATATAAACATGTACGCTGACGTCATGAAGAGCCAATTCTATCATCCTTATCACAAAAAACACTTGCAAAGGCCGTTACTGTCTTGTTGATGACTTTTAAATCTTGAATTTAGGATAGCATGAATACTACTCAGGTTCGTGTATTTAAAAAAGCATTAACCCCATAGAATATGAACAGAACAGAATATGTGCTGTAAGGTCTTTTGTAAATCCGACCAGACTAGGATAGGATTATTGCTTAAAGGCTATTATGAGACAGCTGAATCTTGCAGTAGCTCCGAGCCAGTTGTCGTAGATTTTCATAAATTCATACCAATACAGTACAAGTAGCAGCAATTTACAAGTAGAAGAGAAAGACATCATACGTAATCCAGGGAGTTACCTTATAAGCTTAGGCTGCCCCTCCCAGGAATAACTCTTTCTTCATCACCTTTATTGTTTCTTTCTCGGCACCGCTATCTTCAACACATATAACAAAATGTCAGACGACGAGTTTCATGTAAGGACCCCAGTGATTGTTTCCCCCCATTGCCCCATTCTTCTACTGGCAGCACATTCAAGCTATAATTGAAAGCATACCCTGACTGAAACCTATAGCAAGGCCAAGTTTGAACAAGTTCTTCCAACAAAAACCAAAGTATGCTCTGAGCTACAAGTCGGCGATCATGTCCTACTCAAAAGCTCCCCGTGCAAGATTGGCGAACTCTCCAACTCTGGGCCCGACGTCCACATAGTAGGCATTGATATCTTTACTGGAGAGAAGATTGAGGATACTGCTCGCTCTACCGAATGCATGGATATCCCTGAAGTTCACCGTGGTGATTATGCGATGGTATGTACATCCCTGCCTTGCCTAACTCGTTTGACAAGCTTTTGTATCAATGGGATCGATTTTGAAAAGAAGCCAATATTAAAGTTCTAGATGGAACTGTATGATGATACTGTAATCTTTATAGATGAACAAGGGAACACGACCGACGTCCTCGTAACTGATGAGGAGTTGCTCAACAAGATTAAACATTACTGGGATTCCGGGGCGGAAACGAGTAAGTCAAAATACGCATCACTAGGCCAAATTGAGGCACTGGTTGAATTTAAAGGTGTTAGCTATCTCTCTACCTCATTCGAGGGACATATTGTTGATTGTAAAGAGAAGTGAGGACTAGATGGCTGATACGTGCGGCTAACCCAAGGAGACTTTCGCGCTTCTCAGACATCAGTCTCTTAAATAAATGAGAAATACCATAAAAAAGAAATGCCTCCTTTTATAAAATGCCTGACTCATAAACCAGAGTAATTTAAGCGAATATACTATTACGCAGCAACAAGTCGATAGGGAAGTTTCACTGGTCCCAATCCGATGTGACTAACACTCTCGAAAGTCTACCCGCCTGATGGGTTTGATCATGAAAACTCATATTCTCAACTTGGAGGCCAAAAGTGACGGTACGACTTGATACTGAGAGAAGGATTTGTGAGTTGTGTCTGCACGGTCTGGTGTTCATGTCCGAGTGGCTATGTTCTGCCGCTAGTCAATACATTAGCATTCCGATCAAGGAAAATATAATGAATCTGTTTTCAAGTGTATTATTTAGGAGAGTTCTTACATGAAGCCCTGCGTTGCCGTCTATCATACCATTTGCAGAGGATGTAAGCGGTCGGGGGGGTTGCAACGACCAAGGTGACGATGGCGACAATTGCTTCAATTTTCATGACGTATCCTTGTTGTTGAAGCCCTTTCATATGTAAAGGATGACGGAACGCGTTTTCGTGGCCCAAAATAGTGCGCGATGTATTTGCTGTCGTGACAATGTCAACCAGCTCTTCTTCTATGTTGATGATGCAATACGAAAACAGGAAGGGTTTTTAAATAGATGTTTATTTATCCCTTGAGACATTGGTCAGAATCACAAAGACTTTTGTAAATCATTGTATCCATGTATTCCTATGCAAGACTAACAGAAGGAAGCGATTCATATTTCGGCTTCAGCCAGTAACGTCAATTTGACAGATATCACCCATTACTGTTGGCGGTGGATCTCATATTTCGGACATGGCCAATAACACTGTCAGCACATGCGACTGCAAGGATCAACAGCAAGCCAGACAGAACCTAGAGCACAGCCATCTAAGTTTCGGACGTAACAAATCACAAGCTGTGGAGGCTTGAAAGAACCACTCATGGCTAGGAGAGTGGATCATTCGGGACCAGACCGCTTGGACGTGGCAAGCCACTTCAGATTTCGGCTCAGGCCAATCATATCATGGCTTCCAGAGCCTCATCGAATACAAATAAGCGGCAAGTCCCTAAGATATGTATCTGGTCATCTCAGTCCCGGCAGCTCCGTCTCTAAAAAAAGCAAAAGCTTGATCTATTTTCTGCTATTTATCCCCCCTTTTTGTGATTTTGGCTCCTTTTCAGTATGAACCCTCAAGACTCTCAGCTAATGGCCTCCCGCCCTCCAATAAGTGAGGAACAGTGGATCCAGTACAAGGAGTTTATCCGATATCAATATCTAATGCGCGGCATCTCATTGCAAGAACTGGTCAAATTCCTATCGTGTCTTGGTTTTCGTGTAACGTCAGTATCGATATGGTTGCATGTTGCTTGCTATTCCGCTGACATTAGTTCAGAACCTCCCAACTCCAGTTCAAGCTGAAGGCATGGAAAATATCCAAGAATATGGACAAACCGACGTGGCAGTACATTGGCCGAAAGGTTACGAAACGTAAAGCCGAAGGCAAAGATACTGATGTAATCCACTGCGGAAAACGGCTCAAACAGACAGCCGTTAACAAGGGCATTACTCGTCATTCTGAGCAGAATATCTTCGTTCTCATGGCTCAATGTAAGGAATTTAATACTATGATCATATTTTGATTATGGGCTAATAAGATAATCAACATAGCTCGCTCCCCTCCGCCATCCCCGACTAACCCTTACCTCACTGTCTGTACTCCTCCGTCACTTCAGATGGAGTTTGAATGGCCAGTGTCCCTACCTTGGATGAAGTTCCAGAACACATACCAAGCACGTGCGTTTGCGTTCGAACTGCCATGTTCAAAATAGCTAACACGAATATAGTAGCTTTCAATCTTCACCGACGTGTCAATGCCCGTATCGACCTTGATGCCATACCCCGAATGTTGCAACATGACCTTTTTAGGCAATATCATGGAGACAATCCTCTTGCAAATGCGTCCAAGATGGCGGCAAATATCTGCAAGACCATACCAGAGTGGTATGAGGGGGAACACATACAAACCACACAAATTCTCCTACATGGTTCGGAAAAAGACGCCATGCCACATTGTCTCAAATTGATAATCTACCAACTATCCAATGGGCTTCATAAAGGATTTAAATCACACCATGAATGGGTAGAATTTTATGACCTTCTTATGGGCCTCGATATCTTGGATCTCCAAATTGACATAAGGCTCCTTTCTGATGACGAGATCACCATTGCAGCACTATTGGAGACACTCTTTGAATATGCGATTGAGTGGGCTGCACACCCGATAAGCGACCCGACGCAGAGTTTTGATCTTCTCAAATGGCTCCTCAAATCTGGTCAAGATCCCAATAAGAAAATGAGGAGGAAACGGTGGAGCCCCTTGATGAATATGCACAGATGCTGGCGACCGGTAGAACTCGCGATTATACAAGGTCGTATAGAGCTATTGGAGCTACTCCTCGGTTCCGTCAGTTGTAGGGACTTTTTCGGAATGTCAGCCCTCAAGCTAACCCTTCAGACTCGCCATCCCGACGACATTAAAATTGGCATTATCCATCTGCTCATTCGTTACGATACTTCACTCAGCCGGGAAGAGGTCCTTCACGCAGCAATCAAACTACGAGACCTGAATCTCATCAATTCCATGTTGAAAACAGCTGTTTACCTGACCTCAACAATGGAAGTCGATCATAGTCGGGTTTCACTGTATGAGGAAACTGTATTGAGTGCCGCTATTACAGCCGGCAGCGATGTCACAGCAACGATATTTAATTACATCGCCTTATTGGACCCTTCGAAGTTAAGAACCCCTTTTGTTACAGCGGATACCTTCATTGCTGCTGCCGGGAAAGGCGATGATGCCATCATCAATCGCCTGCACGAGATTGATCCCACTGTTGGGAATACTTGCAACCCACGTGGTATTAAACCAGTGCAAGTGGCCGTCTCAGCTGGCCATCCAAGTACATGCAGGCTTCTCCTAAGCCTTTATGGTGGCTACTCGCCTGCTCTCCTGTTTCTCGCCGCATACCTTGGGCATGGAGACATTTTCCAGTTTCTTTTGGATGAGGGAGCAGATGCCAATGAATCTATTCCCCCAGAAGACCTCCCTGAGTGTGCCAGGGTCTGCGATGACTTGATGGACTATTCCAAAGGGAAGTCATTGCCTAGTGTGTTCGCGACGCTATTGCACGTATGTCCTGATCCGACTGATTTCTATTACGTTAGGACGTTGATTGAGAATGGTGCTCGGTTGACTGGAAGTGAGATATGCAATTTGGCGGAGACCGCGCCTGTTGACATACTTCTCGCCGCGTTAACCCATGGCAGCAGCGCAAATGAACGAGACGCGAGGGGAAAGAGTGCACTTGAATTTGCTATCGATAGTGTTTGGACGGATAACGATGATCCTGAATACTCAGTTGAGGTGAAACGGCGACTCCAGGCTGTTGAGGCTTTACTGCAGCATGGAGCGAAACGCTATACAGGAGAAATCGTCTCAGTGATTCGTTACGAGGACCCGGATCTTTTGACTCTTGTTTTAAGGCACCATCCGGGCTGGAAAGACACGGATGAGAATGGGGTGACTTCTCTTGAAGCAGCAATTGCGTTTTCAGGTTGTGGCATCATTTCACCAGTCACTGCAGCATACAAGGGCTATTACGACCCGAGCTCATTATGCGCGGCAGCTCAAGCCAAAAACCTACCACTCGTTGAGCTTCTTCTCGCTAATCGCCCTATACAATCAGACTACCATGTTTTGGAAGGCACAGCTGTTGGTCTGGTTGCCATGTCTGGACATCTAGATTATCTGCAACTTCTCGCCGAGTATCTCCCAGAAGCTAAGGAGGCTAATTCTGCACTGCTTCCTATTTATTCGGGGTTCCAAGAAGCCAACGCTGGTAGGGTGTTTTTGTATGACAAGCCGTTGTTCTGGCGCTATTCGAAAACTTATTATGAATGTGTTCATGGGAGCCCATTAGCACTTGCTTCCTTGGGATCAGACATGTCAGGCTTCAAGTATCTGTTACGCAAAGGTTACAACGCCGATCTACATACATGGATCACCATCGCTAATTTGCAGCGTCTTCCTCACTTGGAGCTGTTAGCCAACTACCAACAACGACTTGACAAGTTTCCTCCAACTTCTTCTGTATCCCCGACTGCTTTATGCGCTGCAGTGAGTCTAGGGAATGAAGTGCTAGTACAGTGTTTGTTAAATGCTGGGGCGGATATCAACGAATACGGGATTGGCAAGTGGCGTCTGGGTCGTTCTCCACTCCAGATTTCAGTGGAATCTGGTAACCTGGAACTAATGAGTTGCCTTCTTCATAAGGGAGCAAACATTAACGCACCACCGACAGACGAATCTGGCGCGACCGCCTTGCAGCTTGCAGCTATAGGAGGCCACCTTGGCATAGCGCGTGAGCTACTGGACCGTGGAGCTCGAGTCAATGCTCGAGGTGCCAAGATACATGGAAGGACGTCACTCGAAGGTGCAGCAGAACATGGAAGGCATGATATGCTAGAGCTCTTGATCTGCTATGGGGCTCTTATTACAGGAAACGGCCGTGGCCAATTTATCCGAGCTGTAATGTTTGCCATGGATGAAGGTTTTTACGTTGCAGCTAACTTATTGAAACGTCGCGGCGGCTGGACTGACGAAGATGAGCGTCGTTGTGAAGATGAGCGTCAACGTTTGAAAGGGCACAATTTGGCCGATTCAACAGATTACTGCTGCGATGTCATACACAATCCCGATACCAAGTGCATCTATGAACCTACCAAAACAGAAGAGGAATCATATTGTTTCGAAATCATGCCTCATCCTGGCCCTGGCTTTGATGAATCGGATTCGGAACCGGAGTCGGGATCGGACTCAGGACATAATGATGAAGAATACGAAAATGTAGAGGCCTTATCAGATAAATTTTAGCCGGCAGTTATTATAGCGCAGAGTTTCAACCATTCACTTTATTGTATCTGCATCAAGACATCGAGCTCAGTGAGTATGACCGAGCTGACAAATTGCGTCTTCCCATGCTCACAACGTTGCTCTGTTCCTGACATTTCAATTGTCAAAATTTGCGTAATTTGGATCTATGAAATCTGATTCCCATTCCCATTGTTGGTAACAAGAAATGCTGTGGTTGGACTGCAATACACCAGCACGCCCATATCTCTGTCGCTACACTTCATGTTCCAGCGCTACACTTATACTGAGGAACACCTGATAGATCTTATGGGCGCAAACTTCTCAAATATGGAACATTCCGCATCTTCCCTCGCACGTGGATTCCCCTTCGGAGCGCTAACAATCTTGCTGCCCTCACTGCAGGATGATGCAGAGTAGATCTCACAACGGGTCTCAGGCACAACTAGAATGGACCTCGCCACAAACTCCCTGTCACAGGGAGATTCCAAACCGGGCTCGACTTCAACACAAGTAGTACGAGCAGCCGGTGTGTAGAGTTGGTCGAGATTGAGACAATCGGTGTTGGGGGGTATTTGGCTGGTAAGCCAGCGGATTCGTTTGTCGGAATTGTCGTCACACTTGCTTTCAGCTTCGTAGAGACCGACTGTGGCAAATTGTTAGAGTCGCGAGACTAAATTTCAAGGGCTAAATAAATTATTTACCTTGCCATGCAGAAACCGCATTAGTAGCAGCTAAGATGCTGACAACGCCGACAGAAAAGAACTTCATCTTTGACAGAAACAGACGTCAAGAGTCAACATGCGAAAATAAATTGACAATCTGACTGTTCTATTGTTTTTGAGTCGGGCCCTCGCGCCCTTTATATTCTAAGGGGGCTGGTAAATAGCCGGGCGTGTTAGCCTTGGCGTAGCGGTGTAGCAATTAGTCTGATAATAGGATCATATTCCTAGGTCACATTAACCAATTATCATCGCGCCGGAACGACATGAATCAGCCCATGGAGCATCAGTAAGATTCAGCTTACGCTAATTTAAGAAAAGGAAGGGATCTGTTCCATATACCGGGCTAACGTATATAAATCTGACTGCAACGGAATTCCGAACAGGAACTAGCATAATGTCGAAAAGTCTATCGTTAAATATACCAGTCGTTCACTCTAGGTGGATCTATTCTATCATCCTCTGTACCAAAACTGAGGTGTTTGATTCCATTGACATCAACCTCGTTCTCTAGCTCGCGGTAGAAGGAGTCGTCCATTCTTACTACACCCCACTTCACCTTTCTTTGGGCAACAGTAGCATCTATCAAGCTATCACACTCCTGTTTCCTCGTACGAGACAGTGTAATCAACTCAACATCAAACGCAGTTCCAGAGTCTCCCACTTGTGGTTTAGGAACAGAAGAGCTAGTCGTAGGAACGTGACATGCTGCGGCAAAGGCTAGAGAATTACTCCCCACAACTACCATATCACCTGGTAGCTTGCGAAGTGAAAGAACTAATGGGGTGAAGAGAATGACGATAAAGACAACGACTGCAATCAAGCCTGCCACCGTAGAGTATCCTACAGAGACGAAGCCGATCTGGGAAAGGTCCAATGAGGCTGCTGACGTAGCCGAGTTTGCTGTGCGAGAGCCGTAGAAGCCTAGAATAGTTAGTCAGGCATACTTAGCAGTAAAGGCTCAAGGAATGACTTACCTCCATCGGCCATGAAAACATAGCAAGTATTTGAAACCAACCAATGAAGAAGAACACTTCCGAGAATACAAGGCACCCCCCATCGATATGGTAGTTGAAGTCGATACGTCGAGACTTGCTCCCCTTGAGGATCCGTCACTCGCAGTGGGAGATACTTAGTGCTCATCTGGGCCCATTCCGTCGCCATGGCCATCCTTGTGATCAGATTGTTGAATTGCAGATATGTCACGGATAAAACCAGCTGGGGTATGTTAGCTATCAAGATTAGATGCATGAAATCGCCCGTGTATTGGTCCGCAGCGCCGTAGTTTTGATCCATGGTGACAAAGTTGTTGAGGCCACTGTTTCCGAAGGCTCCTGATCTATAGCCTGTCAGTATCAATCATCTCTCATTGGGTTTATTCTTGGTTTTTACATCACGGATCGGCTCCCAGTAGCTTTGGCAAGGTAGTAGACAGAAACGATTAGCACTACCAGAAATAGGGCGTATGTCCGCGCCCATATGTTGACAGGCAAAGCGTAGAAAATAGGTATCTTGCGGCCTCTCCATTGGCGGGCTTGGGGTGCTAAGAAGCTGTGTTCAAGGTTACCGTGGAGCATTTCGATACCATCGGCTTGATGGTAATCTTTCCCCTGCTTGGGATATGCCCCGAAGATCCTGTTCCATGCAAGCTGAATGTCTTTCATCTCGAGCGTACACATGCGCAAGGTCGTGCGATCAGGTCGACTTATGAGAGACTTGACAGCATCGCCTGGTGTCACTAGAGGGTCTTCTGTGCTCTTCAAGACATATCTAAATAGGAAGAAGGCGCACTGAGAGATTTTAACAAGCACGCAGAGAGTTGTTACAAGAAGAATCATATTTGAGACTCCAATTTTGCAATGCTGATCTTCTCTCTCAGCAAGACAGTAAGAAATATCAAGAGTGTCATAATCAGGGTCAAAGCCACTGCGGTTTCGCGCGCTGAGCATGTGAAACTTCAATGACTCTGGACCACGTAGGGTCTCTGTTATCATCGCTGGGGTCCACCGTGAGGATTTCTTCAACGGCCATCTGATCGTAGCCAAGGCGAACTTTGCAAGTGTTGGAGCAGTCCTTGCTACTGTCGAAACTCGCTCCAATTTGGCAATGTTCGTAATACCAAAGCGAATTCGTTTCCTGGGCCGGAATCATGGTGTTCCAGAACTTGCTGTCTGAGGTTGTCATGTTGGGGAAAACCTCGTCGCGCTTCCATCCAGATACACGGGGCTCGCTGGCGTTAACCACGAGAACAACACTTTTGTAGCCCTGTATGCCGATGCCCCCGTCACAGAATAGGAATTTTGAACGACATTCGGCTGGTTCAAGACGGTGCCAAGATTTATGGGCATCGCTGGCCGCTGTCGAGATATTCATGCTTTCTTCAGAGGTCTTGTTCATCCAGGTTTCCGGGCGAACGGTGAAGCTTGAAATGCTGCCTATGCCGATGTAGTCGCTTTGGCCTTTTTTCCAACAATCCTTGGTTTTCAGGCCTGAGCCACTGCTGCAATTGGTCGGTACAGCGGTGTTCCAAAGGCTTGCACCAGGTTGATAATACTTGGCGCCATCGAGGAAATCTTCAGCTGCTATTGTCATTCCAAAACCGGATCGGACCTCGGCGACCTGAAAGACCAGCGAGTTGAAGAAGAGGTGAATAGGAATCGAGCTGCAGGCCAACATAAACCAGCAGACAAACTTAGCAGGACCGAGATAAATAAAATTGCGCATTGACGGAACTCCAATATTCACCCAACCTGAGCGTGCATGGGCGCGATCGAGGTCAGCTCTCGAAGGTGCGTTAATAATCTGCATAAAGAAATTGGACGATGCTAGTATGAGAGTGCTGAAGACGTTGAGAAGCAAATGTACTGATATGTTGATCTTCTGAGAGGTGGAACAAGGACCCTGGAAGAGGATAAAGGCGGCGTTCAAGCTACCTGCACGGACGCATCCATATATGAGGACGGCGAGGAGCACGAGAGCGAGAATGATGAGAAGGGCCATGTTGATAGTGGCTAGTCGCAGCCAGGCAGGCCGTTGAGCGACACGCCCGGCGCGGGTGTTATCGTTTTCTTCACTGGATATGCTCATGAAGACACTTATTCGAAAGAATTGGAAGGTGATACAATTAGCGCGGCGGTGAAAGATATTCGTCTTATCTTCGAGAGTTGGAGGCAACTCAACCAATCAGAGGCTCAATCTACGCGTCTCAGCCTTGTAGGATCAACTCCTACAATTTCCCACTCAGCAGGCCAATCAAGTGGGGGTTAGCATTGTGTTCACGCTATTTTTAGTGATCCGACTAGTAGGCTTTCAAACCTACCCTACATATGCTCTGAACTTTTCGCGATTAATAAGTGACGCTATCGCGTAGATACAGGCTGCTATTGATTTCCTGTATATTTCTAGAGCGTTATGTCAAACCTAGCTGAATTATCGTCACTTACTTCATTGCCAGAAATATTGAAACCGCAATGCACTCTGACCAGTGAAATCTTCTCGACTTAAGGATGACTATCTTATGTAGCTGTCATAATGCAGCAAAGTGATCATATTTGACTTGCCAGTCTACTCTGTAAGAACAAAATATTCTTTCAAAACCATCCAAGAATAATAATGACTCATATTTCTTCATAGAGCTGACTCGCATGCGATTTTTGACGTGGCCGTTCCCTTCCTCTCGACCAACTTGAGTCATGTCGTTCAGACAGTAGCGTCAAGCCACAACGAAATATTATTCTAGCCTGTAAACAATAGCAACTTACGGAATAGAGTTATAAGTTTCGATAGCAGCTGAAAGCCACGTAATTTTACAACTTAGAGGTTATTGGGCTAAACGGACAGCGGCGTAGGGTCTGGCCCGCAAAAGGAAAGAGCCAAGATCAATAGTTTCTTTTTAGCCTCGTGCATAGCGAAAATTTGAACCAACGACATTGAGTGAGTAGCAAATATTAGCAGCTAGTTATAGCGACAAGAAACTACCAGTTTGTGTATATATAACAGTCGTTTCCTCTCCTTGGACCCCGTCTGTTTTGGCTTTCGTCATCCGCTCATCGTCACTCTTTTAACCAGATATCTCCGATATCACCACGTTCTTTACCATGATCTTCCCTAACTTTATTACCGGCGCTATTGTCGCCCTCTCCATCAGCGGCGTCAACGCTGGACACTGCCATCCTCGTCCCAAGACCACCACTGCGCTCTCTTCATCTGAGGCCATCGCTACCTCTCAGACTAGCGCCGTCTCTGAGACCAGTGTTGCCACTGAAACCACCAGTGCCGAGACCTCTTTTGCCACTACTACTGCGCTTACTACCTCTGGTCTCGATTTCACCACCGATCTGACGACCTTCATCACTCTCACCGCCGACACAACTACTTCTGGCGAACTCACCACCTCTGTTGAACCCACCATCACCACCACCGAGGCTGTCGACGAGACCACAACAACTGCTGCAGCAACTACCACAACTGCAGTTGTCCCCGTGGAAAATTTCTCCTGCGAGAACAGCAACTTCGCTACCATAGACTGTGACGGGCGAACTGCTGCTGACAATAGACAAAGCTGCTTCTTTAATTGCAGGTGCATCGACAATCAATGCTACTCTGTTTAGATGAAGAGAGGGATTAAGAAGGGATATCTACGCCCGTCAAGCTCTACCTAGTAGTGTTACAAGATATTGAGCATATGCACCAGGAATTTGTTACCGTTCCGCATTGCGAGGTTGGCGTCATCGCGATGCTGTGAGAAACAATGATACCGAGTTTCCCGCGCTTTCTAACTTTCTAATTTACCATTTTTAATAACGTACTATCCAATTCATTACCTGTGAAAGCAGCATGTCATATCCCCCAATCAAGTGTGTCATGAAACAAATATAGAAGCCTTGTGAACAATTATTTAGATGGGGACCACTAAATGCCTCGCTCGCCGCCCTTTTTATAGATTTCGCTTCCCGGCGTCGAAATGTTATATTTAACTACACAATTTCAATAGGCCCAAAATTATGCTCCTTTCGTTCCAACCATCGTGCATCATCGACTCTTGTCAATCTTGACTGGGAACTGACGAAACAACTTTGTTAGCACCAGAACTTGGAGTCGAGCGGAAACCAGAGAATGGAAATGCTTTGTGAAAAATAATTGTATAATATGAGGCCCGTTGAGAGTGCGTTATCAAGGGATTCAATATTCTTTACTGGGCCATCCGATTTTCACGGATCTTGAGTTCAGGGTAAGCGACTTCCCTGGTCAACCTTGTTGCTTGACTTTGGCGGGCAGAATAGACTTCAAGCCCTGCACATTGATAAGATAATGCATGTAATAAGAATTAACAGTTAGTAGACTACGGAGTAATAAACACCAACATCCTCAGACCATTGATGTGACCAGACCGACAGACCACAGCGGAAATACTTGACGCAAATAATGCCAAGATATCCGAAAGGGGGCTGAATTAGCGCCCGTTATTGAGCTAAAGCGTCGGCTGGCTGCTTCAGGTAGTTGTTATCAGGTTAGCTGAACGCCACGTAATTTTACAGCGCAGGGGAAGTGGTGCCTGGCCCGCAATACAGAAGGAAGAAATGGACTAAAACAACACCAAACATCAATAGTTTCTTTTTAGTTGGGTAACCTAATTACAGAACCAACAAGATATGACGTCCGATCATGATGCAAATTCTCCTTATAAATCCCGTTATGGCCGACGATCTTTTCTCTATTCTTTTGTTCTTTCAAACCATCCCGTTTGTCTCTCTTTTAAACATCCCGATATCTCGATATCATTACACTCGTTACAATGATCTTTACCAACTTCGCTGCTGGCCTTGTTGCCGCCCTCTCTATTAACGGGGTTTACGCTGGACCTTGCCGTCCCACCACTCAGACAACTGCGATTGCTTCATCCGAGACCACTGCAGCCACTTCGTCCGACACCACGACTGCTGAGACCACTGCAGCCGTTTCGTCTGACACTACGACTGCTGAGACTTCATTTGCTACATCTACTGTTCTCACCACCTCTGGCCTCGATTTCACCACTGATCTAACCACCTTCATCACCCTGACTGCGGACACCACTACAAGCGAGCTCGCTACTACGTCTGCCTGGGTCCCTGCCGACCTTTTCCCTTGCACAGATGTCTCGGAGTGCGTTGCAAACGTCAGGGTGTGCGATCCTGGCCGCTGCGGATGCCTGAATGGTTTCTGTAGGGTGCTTACCGATACCACTACCGCCGCCACTGCTACCTCTGCTGCCGTTGACGAGACTACTACTACTGCGGCTGCTGACGAGACTACAACCACTGAAGCTGTCAATGAGACTACGACTACTGCGGATGCCACCATAACATCTGCCGCCGTAAATGAGTTCGCTTGCTCAACCAACGAGGAGTGTGATCAGTACACAATCGAGGGATATGACTGCATGCTAAGCACTTGCGTTTGTGAAGGAACTACTTGCAGAGTCTCCATCATTATCACTGATTAGATGGAGAGGGCGACTCTTGAGGGGTATTGTGGCCCGTGAGAAAGGAGGCACTTATGACGAGTCCACTTTGCATTATGTACAGTGGAAACAGTTGGCGGTTGTTGGACTCCTTTTTTTTAATTTTGTAATAAATATATTTTGATGTCCTATCAGTATATCTACCGTGCGCTATCGTTATGCAGTCATGGCTCGGTCTCCCTCACATGTGCCCTCTTTATGAGTGTCCAGAAACATAGGCAACCTAATATGCTGCGCTTTCATCATCTCATGACAATCCCGCGCCAGCTCCCTTGCATCAGGAGAAAGCTCTTCTTCGTAACTTGACTGCAAGAACTCCTTTTTCCAGTGTTGCCAGTGCTCAAACATGGTGACCTGGAGCTCATAATGCCTGACCAAACGACCTCTAACTCTCCTCTCGAAAGACTTGACCTGGTTCGGATCTAACAACTCTGCCAGTTTTGCTCCCGCTACTTGCAGCCATGCGTGGATCTCGTAGATGATATAGTCGATATCCTGTTCTCTTGAACTGATCAGATTGATCGTCCTGTATGCCCAATGCTCGTCTATACCAGGAATTCCAAGAACGAGCATCCTGGCCTCAAACGTCCCCGCATTGCGGTAGAACTGTTTGCGATATTGGACCCATTCTTCTTCGGTCATGTCATCCTGACGCGTGAAGCGACAATGCTCATAGTATCGCTGCCACTCGTAGGCGAAACCAGGCAGTTCACTCCACGGTAACATGCGCTCTGACAGTTTTTGCATCTGAAGAAGTAGCTCCAAGATCATCTCGCAGGATTCGTCAAAAAAGTGCATGAGAGTATCTGCAAGTAGTTTCCATACACTAGTGGGAGTACCAACGATGGTCATTGGCGTTAGAAACTTGGCAGCTATAGATCTTGCGGCTGTCTCAACCTTCATCTCTTTGTTGAGATAGTTGGCCAGGGTCATGGCTTCGTCAAGGCTGCAGTAACTGTGGCCTTGTATCCAATAGGTGTCAGCGACTGCCTTTGAAAGAATCCATGAGTCTCTGAATGACATTTCGGGATGATCATCTTGGGGAGTGATGTGCTCTGTGTCGTCAACTGTAACAAAACGGGGCCTTGGTCTCATGTTGGAGTGCTGGCTTTTGGAAAGCTAGGATATAAGTATTGAATGTGAGTCCACACTGGTGGTAAGTACACAGTGATATATCGGACGTGGGTTGCGCTACAACGATTGATGCCAAGCTTGGCATTGTGATGGTGATCAAAGCTCGACTTCGGGAATGGGAAGATATTGCTGAGGCAGCTAACCCCGCTAATCACGTCACGTGTAACTGGCCCATCTAGCCACCATGTGTTTGCTCACTTTACCCCAAGAGGATATTTAATTCAATGTAAAATGTAAACATGACTCTCCGTAGACAAACGGATTTATTTCTCCTTTTTTAATCGGATGATAACTTAAAGTTTTGGACTTTTGATAAACTGAAGATCAATCTTACGGCTCTGTCGTAAGTCCCGTAAGCCAGCCCTATCGGCATAGCCAACAACGTATGTCTCGCAAAGTTGGGGGCCATGCAGGCTCACGAGCCGTGTCCCCGTGAGCACAGCGGTGCAACACAAGCACACTGTTTCATTCGCTGCAAGAAGCCTCTTTCATCAGAACACTTTTCGGTTGGGCTATCAATATGTAGTCAGCCATATCCGGATCCAATGATCCAGCCGTACCGGCTGTCACTACGTGTCTTAGGTGGCATCATTTTGAGGCTATGCGATAAGTACCGGCTTGGGGGTTGGTTTCTGATAGGCTTCCCTTGATATAACCTATTCGATCGATGGTTCTAAAAATATTGTCTTAAATCGGCATCCCTTCGCGACGAATAAGAAGCAGTCCCTTTTTATATACAAGGCTGTGAGATGGCTCTTATCACTCAGCCCCCAGAGCCTACCTTAATATGCAAGCCAATTCTCACCGGTGATACAAGAATTTTCAGATAATCTGTGCGACCGGCAGCGATCCGTATCTTCTCGGACCTTTTTGACTGTTGTGCTCCGCCACGTCAGCTATTTGCCATACCTTCCATCCCTTCTCCCCATGCTTACCTTTCATAAAAAAGAGTAGCTTCTCCGTATTTTCGGTTCCCGGGAGTCTCAGGATTTTCGCAACTGACAGAGCCCGCCATGTCTCTGAACACTCCCGCAGCGGGGCAGTCTGCCCCTGTCAACAACCCAGAGGCTATTGCGTACCAGGACCATGACCCTTTATACGATTATTCAACTGGTGTTGTTCGATTGCCACATGGCTGGAAGTATCGTCAGTACCGTATTTTCGGATACAAACTTCCTTGGTATGCGTCACCAAAGACCCAGCTCGTCATGGTTGCCTTCGTGTGCTTCATGTGTCCTGGAATGTTCAATGCGCTCAATGGTATGGGCGGAGCAGGATTAGAGGACACCAAGCTTGGCAATGACATGGTGAGTCTTTATTTACTCCTCTCCAAATACCTCTGCTGAATATTTTAGAACACAGCTTTATACAGTACCTTTGCTGTTGTCGGCTTTTTTGGAGGCACCTTTGTCAACAGATTAGGTGTCAAGCTGACCTTGGCTTTCGGTGGAATCGGCTATGGCATTTATACTATTAGTATCCTGCTCCATACCCACTTTCAAAATGACGTCCGGCCTTTCAACATTATTGCAGGAATACTGCTTGGTGTTTGTGCAGCCATGTTATGGACTGCTCAAGGAACTATCATGATCTCATATCCCCATGAACATCAAAAGGGTCACTACTTTGCTTGGTTCTGGGGAATATTTAACATGGGAGGTGTTCTTGGAAGTTTGGTAAGTTCGTTGCAGAGTCATCTTTCGTCTACTGTCTCCACGTTCCATGGCTTCGCTGCATATTGGGGCAACAGCTCATGATTATTCTAGATTCCATTGGGTGGCAACATGGACACCACATCCAACAAAGATATTAGCCAAGGCACATACATCGGCTTCATCGTTTTGATGTTCTTCGGAGCCGCACTCGCTCTTCTTCTCTGTAATGCGAATGATATCATCCGAAAGGACGGATCATACGTCATCCTAATGAAGAATCCAACCTGGCAAAGTGAATTCTTTGGGCTTTACGAAACAATCAGATATGAGCCGTTTGTGATTTTACTATTTCCCATGTTCTTCTCCTCGAATTGGTTCTATGTTTATCAGCAAAATGTCGTCAATGGTGCCTATTTTGCAACAAGAACCAAGGCTCTGAATAGCCTTTTGTATTGGTTTGCCCAAATTGTGGCTGCCGCGATATGGGGATATCTTCTTGATCTGGAACATTTTCGACGCTCTGTGAGGGCAAAAATTGCTCTTGTGGTTCTTTTCATCCTCACATTTATAGTTTGGGGAGGTGGATATGTGCATCAGAAGACTTATACTCGAGGGGATGCACCCATTGATACCGACTGGAAGGATTCGGGTTATATCGGTCCCATGTTTCTTTACATATTTTATGGATTTTACGACGCTGCATGGCAAGCTACGGTTTATTGGTATGTCCCCTGTTACGGATTCCCGCACATCGGCTAACTTGCCAAGGTTCATGGGCGCTCTCTCAAACTCGGGCCGGCGCTGCGCAAACTACATTGGATTTTACAAGGGCATTCAATCAGCTGGTGCAGCTATTTCCGCCAACTTGGATGCAAGAAAGGTGTCATTTCAATCACAGTTCATCAGTAACTGGGTGCTCCTGGCGGCTTCATTGGTCATTGCTGCGCCAGTTATCTTTCTCAAGATCCGAGACCATGTAGAGCTGGAGGAAGACCTTCAAGGGACAGATGAGACGTTGGCAGATGTTGCACCTCCGCATGTCCTTGTGAACTCAGGTTATGCAGCGGAGAATATAGAAAGTAAGGAATCGAGGCAAAGAGGTCCTGCGTTTACTGCAGTCTAACTGGCATTAATAGTGGAACTCGATGTGGTTGATAGCTCTGCGAAGCTATTGCGTCGTTGATGATTTATCTGTTAGGGGAATGGAAAAAGCGATGGATACCCGTTTGAGTTTTCTTTGTTGTCAGGAAGATATGGATAGGTTTAACGATTGATGAGATATAGGGTATAGCTACGTTCCTTTTACAATGCAGTAGGGTCATACATGATTGTTCATAAGCATAATACCCTCATTCCTAATTCGATAGTCTTGTGATACCTGTGCAGCACACCATCTGGCCTAGGCAACAGCTCCATTATTTGGAACGCATGCCCGTTGTTTGGGGGAAGGGATGCATGGGTCTCAGATGACAAATAGATCTCGCCACATGGTTGATGATCATGGCTTATATCGCTCAGAATGCGTCGCCTGGAAGGGAAGTCGAGGGTCTATATACTCAAGCATTTGGAATGTTACGCAGAAGAAGATGCACGCCGAGCACCGACTTTTGGCTGGGATCAAGATTAACATCCGAGTGTCACCGGATAAGCTTGGAACTTAAGCTTATAAATAAGCTGGCCTGCATTCCAAGTACCTTGAAATCGCCACGCGGGAGGTTCGGAATGACATACCCATCCCATCCCGCCGAAAGGAGATAAACATAAACTCCGTACAAAACATTACGCTTAAATTTCATTTCTCTCTTCAATGTGAAAAATCATATTATGTAAAACCGCCGTCCAGGTCATGCCCAAAATGGCAGCAGTGCTTATGCAGCTGGATCCTACTCGCTCTTCGCGCCCTCGCGTTTCGCCGCGCGACGCTCACGACGTTAATCATACCCCATTCAATGCTGACAATCCAGGGCAATTAATCAAAATTTGGATTTTCAATGGGTCACTGTAACAATCCGAAGGTCTTCGGCTTCCGAGGTAGAGAGAAATGGGATTATTATCTATCTATCAGTGGGGGGGTACGACGCCTTATGCTGCCAAGACGAGAAGTCAAGAGATATATAAGACCCGGCCGTAGACCTTTGAGCTGCATATCAAACAGTCATCATCCTTTAATCAGCATCCAAGACCATAGTAACCGATCTTAAATATGAAAGTTACAAACTTCCTGTTCTCTCTTCTTCCTCTCACTGCAGCTGCAAAGAGTACCTGCACTCCTGAGCCAGCTACTTCCAACGAATGCTGCCCCTTCACCTACAAGCAAACATGCACCAAGAACCTTGAGCGAATGTATCACATCCAGCTCTTCTACAACCGAAAGGAAGGTATCACACCTGAGCAGTTCAACTCGTACTGGGCCAACAACCATACCAAGACTGCCGGGGACTTCCATCTTCGAATGGGTGTATACAAGTACTCACAGGCAAGCTACCCAATACAGCCCTTATTATGTAATTCATCTAATGCATATTTAGTATCACTCAACACCTGAACTCCGAGATATGCTTCGCGTTCCTGGTGCAGCACCAGTCCTTGAGTTCGACGGCGCAGCCGAATTCTGGGTGCCTAGCATGGAGACCTTCCAAGCCATGGGCAATGATCCCTTCTATAGGGATGTTATTCAGAAGGACGAGGCCAATTTTATCGACCCTAAATCTTTCAGAATGATTGTTGGTGTGGACTATATCGTGGTGAAGAACCAGATGGCTGTTACTGAGCATGGCCGAGCATTCCAATAATTGTCCAAGCCTGTTAAGGCTGTATGAGTTTATCCTATAGGATAATGTGTTTAGAGAATGGTCTCACGAAGCTCAAGGCATGTAACTTAGTTACCACCAAACATATTTGATGACTGAGTGTATGGATTAAGACCTGATTAGAACTGATTGATCACGTCTAAATCGTGAGTTGTTTATTTAATTCTATACATAATAGTTGGTATCTTATGGAACATGATGCTTGTCCAATTGATAATTCCACAAGACATCTATTCCAGCTTGATCTCGAACTTTCCAGAGGCTTTAGGCTTCGAAATGGCGAACTTGATTCCATCCTCCATGACCTTGTCCCATCTCGGACTCTCGGTTAATTGATCACCGAACCGACGGAAGCCATGGGGCAAGCCATTGAATACATGGACATCTGTAGGTACTCTGTAATATTTGTCAGATTGTGGTAAGGGTTTCATGGAATTAAGTATCTTACCCTGCCTCAACAAGTTTCTGGCCATAGAGAAGAGCCTCATCTCTCAAAGGATCCAATCCACAAATACCAAGCGTCGAAGGTGGCATGTTCTTGAGCTGCTCAACGGTTGCAAGACCAATGTTCAATCGAACATCCTTGGGATCTGGGTTCTGAACCTTTAATAGACCGGTAAATTTGTCAAGCGCTGCCTTGTTGATCAGAGGAGCATTGACGTTCTGTACATATGACGACAATGAAGGTTCCTTGATTTGTTCCAAGATAGCGGAGTAGCATTCTGGATGAACCAGAGCAGGAATCATCAAGATCTGGCCGGCGAGCTTGGGTCGTGAAAGAGCATCGGGTGAGATGTTTTGTCGAAGAGTCAAGGAGGCAGCTAGTTGAGCACCAGCAGAGATACCACCGACTACGACCTGGTCGGGGATTCCGAGGAGCTCATCGATATGGTCGTGGACCCAGTGAAAGGCGTCGACTGTGTCTTCCCAAGCTGTAGGGTACGCGAAGTCCGGAGCATGTCGGTAGTTGAGGTTGACAACCGTCACGTTCGTCATAACCGCGATACGGGTGCAAATGGCATCCTCACTAGGAATATCGCCAAAAACATAGCCGCCGCCATGGAGATGGATATAAATAGGTACTCGGGCGCCTTCTTCGGCCGAACCTGGTCTGTAGGTCCGTACCTCAAGAGCAAATCCGTCTCTTGCAGTGACAGTGTAGTCCTTCATTTGAATTGGGTAGTCCTTCAATTTCTCCATCTCACTCTGGGCTAAGAGTCCCCGGTAGTAGTTAGTGAGTCGCTGCATCTCCTTCAGGTCCAGGTGACCCGGAATCGGTGGCCTGCTGTCTTTGACAGCGAGCCATTCCGCCGACATGTTGCCGTATTCGGTGAAGTCAGCCATGATGGATAGGTGTTTCAGAAAATCGATAGAGTGGCGTTTTAACGACAGTCAGGGATGTCAGTGTCCAAGGAATTAGAAGTAATTCTAAATGTTGGAGTTGTTGAAGCCATCGTGAAAACTGCGCAGGAAGTCATTTTAGCATGATTCGCGGGTCTAGAGTTAGTACCGAACCCCTCAGCTCTGCCGAAGTCGAATACCGAAAAATCGGTGAGAACCCCGAAGCAAGTAGTCTCGTGACATTCCAACGATTCATGGAATTTGAAACAAAGAGTGATGTCTATTAAAGGTTATTTAAATTATTGAAGTCTCAGTAAATGCACTGATTAATTGTTGATATGCACAAATCATGGGTGGCCCAACAGCGTGAAATTACAAACCAAGCGTCGAAGTCCAACTTCATTAAGCGCGCCAATCGTGATGGCTTCATCAACTTGAAGGACCAATTAGCACTATGTCACGATATTCTGACTTTACAAAAAGGCCCGATATATACTCAACGTTACATGGAATCAGGATTAATCGTCTTACCAGTGCAACTTCCCCCGCATTTAACGCCCAGGTTGACCAAGATCTGCAAATTATCCCTGGTACGTTGGACATGATATAAAGTTTAGCTTCGCCGTTATGCAAATAAAATGAGATTTCTCCTCCTCTGCAGAGCTTTTCCCCTTGCAATCAGTGTCAAGATGAGATTTTTGGATATCGCGATCAGTGCGCTGTGTGTTTCCCAAGGCGCTGACGCCGCGACTTGGAAGGGCTATAAACCTCAGAATCGCACGCCGAGTTCGTGTCCGGATTATGTCGACTATTCGCAGAAAAAGCATGAGCCGCTATCGTCAGGAAAGCTCAAATTGCCATTTATGAGGCCGAGTGAAGAATGCAGAACATTTAAGAGCCCTGCAGTTGAGGTACGCTCTCAAGCACAATTGACGGGATAGTAATAACTGACATGGATTCAGAAAGTAATAAGCGACGTGAAGAAGCGCGTCAAGAATCCGGATCTAGCGCGTCTCTTTGAAAATACGTTTCCATCAACCCTCGATACGACGGTCAAGTACTTCGACGCAAAGAAGAACCTGGCATTCATTGTCACGGGCGATATCACCGCACAATGGCTACGTGACACGGGCAACCAGTTTGCCCATTTGTACAAGCTTCTTCCTCGCGACAAGAACCTCAAGGCTCTTGTCAAGGCTATTATCAACACTGAAGCGAGGTACATCTCTGAGTACCCGTACTGCGGCGCCTTTCAACCACCGCCAGAGAGTGGACTAAGTCCGTCTGTGAATGACTACGCCACGCTTGTTACGGTGAACCCACCGGTTGATAACCAGACCGTGTTTGAGTGTAAATACGAACTTGATTCTCTTGCTGGTTTTCTCAAGATCGCGCGTTCTTACTACGATAACACCAAGGATTCGTCGTTTATTAATGACAACTTTAAGAAGGCTATGAAGCAGATCCTGAGAGTCATCGATGAGCAGTCCCAGAGCACTTGGGCTGAAGACTGGTCCTATGTTAGCTACTACAACTGGACAGGTCAAGCTGGCTCACTCTCACCGCCGGTACCTAACAGCGGAAACGGTGAACCAAAGCTGGCTAATGGACTTGTGGCGTGCAGTCACCGTCCGTCAGACGATTTGAGTGTCTTCAACTACATCACCTCCGACAACGCCATGATGTCAGTTGAACTGGATAATGTCGCCAGTGTACTTGACAAAGTAGGAGGTCAAAAGAGTCTCTCAGGAACCCTGCGAAAACACGCCAAGACGATTCGTCAAGCCGTTTGGAACCATACCCTCACTTCGAATGGCATTTTCGCTTATGAAACCAACGGCTATGGCGGCCAGTACATTATGGACGATGCGAACGTTCCCAGTCTCGTGTCCCTCCCATACCTGGGCTTTCTCAAGCGCGATGATGCAACGTACAAGAAAACAAAGTCCCTCCTATTTTCCCGCGCAAACCCATACTACGCAGTTGGAAAGACATTCAGTGGGATCGGCGGACCGCATGCCAATGCTACGAATCCTTGGCCCATGGCACATATTTCAGCCATCTACGGTTCAGACGATGACGACGAGATCACTGAGCGACTGAATATGATCTTGGAGAATACGTCTGGTCTGGGGTTGATTCATGAGAGTGTCAACATTTATAACTCTTCTGTGTTCACTCGCCCCTGGTTTGCCTGGGCTAATAGTTATTTTGCCGAGATGGTGCTTGACTTGGCCGAGAGGAAGCCGGGTTTGATTTTCAAAGATGACACACCATACAGTATCGAATAATGAAAACGGTCAGGCAAAATTGGTAGCTTACTTTTCACGACCTGGTCAATGACATCTTTCCCTTCATGAGTTTCTTACAGTATAGTGACTTCTGTCTTTGGAAGATTTTCAAAGTCCTGATTAGTTCCCCTCATAAATAGGCCAACCCTCTTGTAAACACCCTGACCCTCGTCCGTAAGCAGCAGCCCTACCGCACCACACGGTATTGTTTCATCTAAAGATACAGGGAGACAAGACACAAACATCGGATCATCAACCCCAGATTCATCACAAATTCCATAAACATCGGAGCGATTGCCGCCATACACAGTTTCTGGATCCACAAAACATACACTCGAGCTTTGCGGGTAGAACCATGCAGTCCGCAAAGAACCCCTCAGCTTCAAATATGCAGAAATGACTTCCCCAAAGGGATTTCCTTCTGGAAATTTCGGTGTCGTCGAACACTCTATAACATCGCACACGATCTTCGGAGTTTTGCCCTGTTCATAGTTGAAAACGAAGTCGACGTAAATAAATCCACCCTCGAGGCTTGCCCAGGACCAAGACGGAGCTCGGTATGTCGTTGGTCGATAAAAGGTGAACTTCTCGCCTTCGGGGAGCGTTTTGTACCAGGCCTTCGGGTACCACGTAAGCTGTCTAGCGAGCTCATATTCCCACATTCCAGCCAAGTATTGTGGACCAAGGATTGAGACAAAAGATGGATGAGAGGCGATTCCAGCAATTGCATTCAACTTGTCCTTCTCGAGGCTGGCGATCCTAAGAGAGTAAGCCATCACAAGCCGCATCCAGCGACTTAATGCCACATCGTTGCTTGATCCCTCTGCTTCCTCGGTGGCTAAGAGTGAGTTGAGATTGAGATCATGATCTGTGTTTACAAGCGGACCGGCCATTCTCCCTTCCTCACGTGGAAAATACAAGGAATCACCAAAGTTCTTCGCGCCGGCTTTGCAACACCATATCATTGTATGGGTGGCAAAGGTGAGAGTTCGTGGCGCAAGGAGCTGTTCTTGCAGCGTCCAAGCCCGCTTTGCCAGAGGCTCAGAACGTTCTTCATAAGTTACGGCAGCGAGCTCGTTGACACACATGGTTCCGAACAGGCCAGGCTGTATGCGAAACGGTACTTGGAAAACTTCCTCTGATTGAGAACGATCGCTTAGGAATCCTTCAAAGACATGCCGTGCAGAGGCTGCGACGATTGTCAAAGCAGATGAGGCATATATGTCCTTCATCAACGCAATCTCCCGATTCTTATCTTGGTCAGAATCTTGAATGATGCAGAGGGCGTCTATCCATATATAAGGGATTTTAAGTCTGCGAGTTGTCGTGATGGCGTCTTGAACTGTAAGAGGCAGAGTGTTCATGTCCAGGCGTTTCGTGAGCTGGGAATAGTTAGACGTGTTCAAGGTCTGGAAGGGAACACTGCCCCAACAATATGATATCGTTGCATAAACTCCCCGGAGTCCCTGAGTTTCGATAATTCGTGGCTCAGGCTGGTCTGGTGGGTTGACCTCAATGATTCTGGTGGGGAGTATAGACTCTTTTTGTGAGTTCGAACAGCACCCATGCTCCTTGCATTCCTCGAGCCACGTCTTCATCTGGCGAGCTCCAACTTGGCTGCCGACATCTGTCCGCAATGGACGTGCAGTCACGTACTCCGATGCTATGTCGTTCCCAGCTGTGAAAGCATGCGTTTGCGAGGACCGCCCCGCTTTATGTTCCCCAGTTGGAGAATAGAAGTCAAGCCTAAGCCAAAAGATATTGCGGCCCTTTGGCGTGTAACCCTTTGCTATCGAAGGGGTCATCCAAACATTTACGTGTCTTTCCCCTGGTTGTTTGCCCTCAGTCCAGATCTCAATATACTTAGGGTCGTCAATCAATCTCGCAATATACGCGCACCAGTTACACCCTGATGATGCGGCATTTCTTGTTTCCTCAACGGTGGCGGTTGCTTCAACGCATATGCTGTAATCAGGGTTCTCGGCGGTACAGCACTTTTCGAAAGACTCGGTGTCAAAAAAGTCGCGCCAACATCTTGCGCAGACAAGGTCCCGAGGCTCCATATCCATGGGAAAGGATGTTTCTCACTATACAAGCAAAACAAGTCAGCGGAAAGGCGGAGTTGAATCTGATGATCCTTTGTATCTGACTGAGCCTCAGATTATGGGTCGCCAGGCATCAAAGCCCAGGTTCACCGCAGCCAGCTGACCAACCAACTGGCCTGGATAACAGGCCAAGAACAACAAAACCCCGCTTCCTGGGCGCGTTGGCTGACAGGCAGCAAGCAGCAACAATTATTTATGCCCAAAAGGAAACTACCAAAAGCTTTCACCATTTGAGACAAGCAAAATGGCACCAATAATTCACTTGGTCCGCCACGGACAAGGCGTTCATAACCTCAGCCATGCAAACCACCATCTTCCCGATCCCGCACTAACTGTCCTGGGAGAAGAGCAAGCCCGTACCCTGATCGCTAGATTCCCCGACCTGGCCAATGTCCAGCTAATCGTGGCATCGCCTCTGCGACGTACAATTCAGACGGCGCTGTTGGCGTTCCCATCACAGATCGAGGGCGGCCAGCAGGTTTTGGCCTGGCCAGAAATACAGGAAGCAAGTGATCTCATCTGTGACACCGGCAGTGATTTGCCTATTATAAAGGCAGCATTCGAGAACCAGCCGGTAGGTTTCAGCATGGTTGAGCTGGGATGGCATATCAAGGTATGTAATGTAACCTTTCCACGGGTAATGGGTGAAGAGGCTAAACAAATTGAATGTTGCAATGTGTAGCAGGGGAAATGGGGCTCAACTAAGAGCAGCCTTCTGGAGAGGGCACAGGTGGCACGAAAATGGCTAAGCGAAAGACCTGAAACCGAAATAGTCGTAATTTGCCATGGCTGCTTTCTGCATTTTCTGACAGACGACTGGTTCAACGCTGTTAATATGCAAGGTGGGTTACTATTACTATTCTCAACCATCTATATCTCAGCTAATCTTGACTTCCTATATAGCAACGGACTGGGCCAATGCCGAGGTTCGCTCTTTTACTTTTGTGGATGATAAGAACCATGGACCGGTTTTATGTGAGACGAGAGAATCAAGAGAGAGGCGAGGAGTAGAACCGGTTGCTCCGACCAAAGAGATAAGGCTAGAGCTTCGAGAGACAGCATTGAAAACATGGATCGATTGGGGCGTGATACAGGCATGATCTATTTTGTCGGCAATGTAGATGCTGGACTATAACGAGACAGAGGCTTTCAATCTCCTATCCGAAAAGTTCAATACAATCATTAAAAGAATACAGGACCATATAGGTCATACAAGGAACGTAAGTCTGTGGAAAAGGCAGGTGGAATTTTATGTGATGATTATTGGTTTCCAGGTTAAATACCTACCCCAGAAAGAGTGCCAAGAGGACGACCAACCAACAACCAACCAACCTGAATAAGCAGCCGTCTGCCAGATCATATGATTATAATCCTTGCAATCAAGCCTAAATTTAAATGTGTCCTTTTCTTAGTTCCACGCTCGTGCTTTTCCCACTCCGCATCTGTTATAGTGAGAGAATCTAACGCCATGAGCAACGACGAGCAGACCCGCCAGGGCACATTTATTGTATGCATTCCCTCTACTAGTCTTGTTAGACACTAGTTTTGAGCTAATGCTGTCTAGGACCCAGGGGTCGCAGGCTCAGAAGACAATGGTAACGACTCCGCAGCTGACGCCGAGAGGTAAAGTGCATAACGAGGCGATTCTTGCAAACGTGCACTGACTGCAATGGCACAGCATTCTTTCTTCTACGGCCTCCGCTTCCGCAAGTATTTATGAATACCGAAAGATCCAAGGCAGAACGTATCAGAGATCCAACACGACCGATTACTGGTGGGTACCTATGAACAGCTCTTTGCGCTTCGTGTATTGACGCTCATTCCTTTGTAGGGCACCAAACGATGAGAAGCACATCGAAGCTTTTGATGTCGCGTAAGACTCATTGATTCACAACCTGGACTCGTTCATTGACAGATTTAAACACAGACATGAATGGCTAACCATGATGCTTGACGATAAGCTATACGCCGTGCCGATTGGAGATAGCCCTCGGCGTATCCTCGACGTTGGAACCGGTACCGGCATCTGGGCTATGTGAGCAATTCCTCAGTCAACCCTTCAATCTACTAACATTCTCCAGTGATATGGCTGACAAGTTCCCCTCGGCCGAGGTAGTTGGAGTTGATATCGCGCCAACACAGCCCTCCTGGACTCCCCCAAACCTCAAGTTTCAAATTGATGATGTTCAGCTGGATTGGACTTTTGAACCTAACTCATTTGATTTCATCCATGTCCGCTACATGCACGGCGCAATTGACGACTGGCAAAAGCTGTACCGTCAGATATTCAGGGCTCTTAAGCCAGGTGGCTGGTTCCAGCAGATTGAACCAAATATCCACCTCAAGTGCGAGAATCCCAACTCAGTAGCAGAAAATGAGTAAATTTCTCGTCTCCCATTCAACTGGGACGCAGGCTAATACTTGGCTTAGGACTCTGAAACAATGGGCTCAGCTCTTTTACGATGCTGGCGATAAAATCGGACGCACATTCAGGATCAGCGGCGACCTCATAAAAGATTCGGCTTGCGAAGCAGGCTTTGAGAAGGTCGTGCAAAGAGTTCACAATGTTCAGCTATGGCCAAATGACGCGAGACTCAGGAGACAGGGACAATTCGTTGGCTTGTACATGGACTTGAGTCTGGATGGCTTTGCGCTGTATCCCGTTGGTCAGATTCTCGGTTGGAGCCTTGAGGAGGTCCAAGCCCTTGTGGCTAAGATGCGTGCTATACTGAGAAACCCGAAACACCTGGTCAGTGGTGATATGTAAGTTTCATGAAAGATGTGATTTGAGTCGAGTTATGAATACTGACATGGTGTCTTGTAGGCATCTGGTCTATGGACAAAAGCCGCTTGAGACGCCGACTTCTGACGCCCTACCTGCCTAGTCTTTGGGTGAGCTGCCGATGTAACAGGGTACATGACGTTGTACCTTTTGAAGTTCGAGCTGGATACTACATGATAAAGAAAGCAACGTGTATTTTGTGAAAAACCCTTGCAAAGTCTATCTACTCAATGTTCAAGCCCTCAAGAAGAGCATCCACAATAGTTTGTAGAGCCTTTTCCATCATCTCAGTACTATAACAACCCTTGTTGAAAGATGTCAATAGATGCAGCTGCCCTCTCCACGTCCATACCCATAACCCGTTATATGTGCCAGAATTCACAGGGACGACGACCCAGATATCCTCAATACCTACTATACTACCTCCATAGTTACTCTTCATGAAGTCATCGACAATACCAAGGCTGCTGAAAATTGGCGGAATAGGATCTTCGGGTGGAGTGGTGAGAGCTTGTAGCATCACATATCCCAGAGCATCCAAACCCTCAGCATCCTTGTTAAAGTCTTCGCGGATTGTACGAAAACTGGTCGTCATGTCCTTTGCGACATCTAGAAACGTCTTGTTGTCTCCAAGAGAAAACTTGGTAGGCATGAGAATATGGTAATCTGTACCAATACTCTGAGATGGGTTATATGAACGCTTAAACGCAGATCGAGGATCCATCATTTCAAAACCAAAGCATTCATCTCTGTAATTCCCATCTGAGGCTCCTTGGAGGCCTCGGAGAGTGAGAATATGAGCAGCTTTGACAGCTGCAGTCACCGAAACGCCTTTAAGCTTGCAGGCGTCTACCAGTTTAGTAGTCTGTGACTCCGATAAGGCCAATCGCTTAATGCATCCGCCGTCGGAAGCCTCATTCGAGGGACGCAGAGGCGTTCTAACAGGATCTGGTACGAAAGCACTGCCAATCAAACTCATAGCCTTGCCATAGCTGGGCACGCTTGGGGACGGCGGTAGACCCAACAAGTCATCACGGGCTGGAGGCAAGTATTTGCTTTCGTCCCCAAAGGTGACAGCCTCAGGCGTAGTGACGAGTTCGAAAAAGGAGTTCCAGAAATAGAATTCTCCACGTGCATCGTTGAACATATGATTGCTGAGAATAACCAGTTCATGCCTAGTATTGCCGTCCTTGGCAGGGAAGAAATGCAATACTGGATGGAAGTCTCTTGTGTGATTCTTGATAATCTCCTCAGGAGTTTTGCTAAGTTGAGTTTTGAAGGTTTCCAACATCCAGGAGTCGACTTCGTCCTGTGAGGGGATCTTGTACTCACGATAGAATTCGTCTACCGCGCAGGCAATACCTGGGTTGAAATAGCGAGTAGCCTTCCAAGCATCTCGCAGATTAGTTTCCAGGTCCTTTGCTTCCAGCGTGGTGTTGAATTTGACATAAGAAGCGATGCATACTGGCTCGCGGCCATACTTCGCATCAGTATGATAAAAGGTACTCCAAATCCTTCCGAAGCTATCAAGTGGCTGACGGAAGTTACCAGGAGAGATTTCTTTCCATGGGAAACTCATATCGTTGGAAGACATATCGACAAGTTTGGGGATAAGGAAGCTCGAAGAGGTTTGGGGGTTCGAGGCCTGGGTTTACTTCTTGAATTAAATGGAACTCATGGATATTTATACCAAACATTTCCTACTTCGACCCATATATACAGGCCTGGTTTTCATAATCATCAATTAAACGATCGCATCCAGCGGCCGCCAGCGTCTATCGTTGGACAACTAGACGTCGCTTAATGTAATCGCTTAATCGCTTCGAGCTATGCACTAAGCTAATTTTGGCTTCATGATCCGAATACTGTACGGTATTATCATAGCGCATGATAATTATTAGTGTCATCGGGCTCCAGTCTCAACGCCCCAAGGAGAGTCACCCAGGGGGAACAGTGTCAATGTACAGTTGCCACGCTTTATCAGGCGCAAAACTAGCCTCCTCTAGATTCGTCTGCTCTAGGGCAGTAGTAATTGTTTAGTTTGGCAATTCGTAATTCCGCTCGTTGCATGGAGCCCGCTGACATTCAAGTGGTTTAGAAGTAACTGTGCCATTTGGAGGGTTGAGAAAGGTGACGTCACCGCTAGATATTTATAGTTGTCAAAAGACCACATTTACTATCCCGGGACATAGATCTTCCTGGAGGTCCAAATACCTAGAAACCTTTACATAGATATAATTCCAGCTAATGATCAGTATGATCAGGCTGCAGCCAATGACAGCCGCCTTGACTCGCCAGACATCGTCCGACTTGTTGAAAGTGTCTGTGACCACTCTTGCCTGTATAGCGATATCGGCAAGGTCGCTATCTTCAGCCTTATCAAAAGCATCTCTGATAGAGGTGGTGGTCGGGTTGTAGGCCCCTAGGCGATAATCCTGGAGCCTCGGCTGTATGCTATTGCGTATAGCAGGCATCGCGACGGTGTAGCTGTGATTGATGTCAGCGAGAGGGATCAGAGCAGGGGAAGCTGGGCAGGTTAACTGACAAGTGGAAGCTTGGTATCTTGGTCAAAGAGTAACTTGTGTGTGTTGAAGGAAGAAGAAGGTCTGAGCTTGCTACACAGCATGTAAGCATTTTATGCTTTTGTGCGCTGCCTGGAGTGCAGTTGAACCTTATGTCGTGATATTGCTAGCTATAGAGGGACCCTAGCACTTGTAGCTACTACTTGACTAGCCTCCCCA
>JAADJG010000829.1:0-32471 GCA_012932025.1 Fusarium austroafricanum | reverse complement strand
TGTGTTGGGGTGCAGGGGTTCGCACGTCACTCTGCCGGAAAACCGGCGTTCGTAAAGAATGCTATTGATAGAAGTTAGCATCTGTGAATCACGATGATCGACATGGCTGTGAATCAGAGCGTGAGGTGCCCGTGAATCAGGGAGTGCGAGATGGTTGTGAATCGGAGTGGGTTCAGAGGAAGACATACAATGTAGTCATTTTGAATATGAGGAGAGAAAAGAAGAAGAGGAATCACAACAGCAAGGATGAGATTAAATATATCTACCAATGGCTACCAGAGCAGGAAAGTGCAGACAGAGTGAACGACGAACTTGAGGAAGTCGAGAATTACAATAACAGAAAGTCAGTCATCGCAACTTCTGGCTTTTCCTTCAGACTTCCCGCTTGGTCACCCAGTTCCTGCCGCAAAGATGGCCACAGTCCTTTCATGGGAGCATCATCTAAGATGAAGTTTGCGTTGAATCCGCTCGGGTCTAAGCTAAAACGGTAGACCAGGTTCTCCTCCCCCTTTGATAAATCAACTGCCTGAGCCCAGTATACTGCATCTGCAGAAAGATGCTCAACGCGAAAGTCTGCAACGATTTGAACATCATTGGACTTAACCATTAGTTTTCCGGTCCAGTTAGGATCGGCAAGGGTGTAATAACGATCATAAGTGGAAACCTGCTTTTCCTCGTCCCGGCGAGTCTTGACATTGCTCTCTCGTACTAGGACGTTGTTCTGACTGACGTACAGTCCCTCCTGCATCAGGCCGACAATATCTGTGGTCAAAATGTGAAGCTCAGCTTCCCAACCAAGGTTCAGATCGACTTTCCAGGGCTGCTTTTCGAAAGTTTTGGGGCCATAGCCAAAGTAGAGAGCCACCTTCCACACTCTATTAGATTTCAGGTGCGAATACTCGCACTCGCTGGCAAGGAACATCTCATAACCTGCCGTTGACGGACGTACAGTGCTTTCGGAAGGTAAGGAGCCATGCAACATGGTACGATCTCCAATTGAAGGGGACGTAGTGTCTTTGGAAGGTGAGAGGCCATGAGGCTTTGTTTGGAAAGCTCGCGCCATGGAACTAAAGAAAGAGCTCATGTTTCCTGGCGTTGGTCCGGATGTTGGGTGGAAGTCTGTGGTGATGGTGTCGAGTGAAGAGAGGTGTATAATGAAGAGAGGAAAATATGGATGTGTTTGGGTTTACGTTGGGGGCTTTTATATTTTTATGTCCCTCAAACTTACAATATATACTCATCAGCCTTTGCGTGCATTTTTGGAGTCAAGTTTTGGGGCTCAAAGTCTCTTTTGCACACCAAAGTCAGATCTGAATAAGGTTGATTGGAGCCGCGGATAGCCCAGCCTGATGTGCATACGGCCATGAGAACTAGATACTGAAGCCCATGCAATTAACAGCCTCGATCGTAACCTTTCTCAAGTCATTCACCCGCCGAAATTACCAAACACCCTGCCATGTCGACACCAACCTATCTATGAAAGCTCTCACCAAGTGAGATGTTTAGCCTTGGGTTGCCTCAATAAACAGAAAATGATATTCGTGAGTCACAATATTCCACGACACGGTCAAATATCATCACCAGTCAACAAAATTGCCATTTTTGTATTCTATCCTCTTCTCTTGTTATCGCCTCATTTGGAATCAGTTGTTGAGTTGGCTGACTCATCGGCTCACCCATGATCATACCCGTAATCGCGATGGCCTCCCACTTTCAAAATCCAACAAGGCTGATATTTAACCCAAGCACTCCATTGTTGGCACGATTCTGAGCAGATACAATCTCAGTGTTGACGAAAGCTCTACGTGGCCTACACTCGTATACGTATTCGCGGAGGGGCCCGATACGCTGGCTATCCGAATATCTCGCTTAATTGTCGAGTCGCGATGAGAATGGGCTCATGAGGTTAGCGACTCAACAATCGTCACTTCTTCAAAAATTACAGTATAAAAGGCTTCTTTTTCTCATTTAATTGAACAGATTTTCCATCTCCTTGATAACTCCGAGGAGCAGAGCATGACTCGAATTGACCCACTTGTCTCCTTATCTTTCAACTGCATCTATAAACATCTCATCTCCGCAGCCAGCATAACATCTCCAACCCAACCAAAATGTCTCCCAATACTCTTTTCTCTCTACCAGAGGAACTCATCCTCCAAATTCTCGAATATTTTCCAAAATACGTCTTATTCAAACTACGATTTGTCAATCGGGCTTTCGACCGACTGGTCACACCGCTGGCTTTCCGCGCCATTCGGTTTCGCGCCTACCAAGATGAGCCATGCAAATTTATAGACATTGCTGTCACAGAACATCTAAGGCGTCACGTTCGAGAAGTGACAATCGATACGTGGAATTCGCGCATATGCGCCAGACCACCTTTCATGGATGCCATTCCATTCATCTCACTGCTCTCAAAACTCGAAACTCTCCATCTTCGTTTCAACTATGATGAGACGCTTAGTAACTTTTGGTGGCAAAAAGGGACTCGGGATGAGGAACTGCGTGTTCTCAAAGCAGTCTTTGAGAGTCTGGCAGGCTCTTGGTCTTGGAAGGATCCCGAAGACGTGGATACGTGGGACAATCTACTGGCTAGCTGTGACTCGACTGTCGAAAAGGTTTCTTGGCCACTTTTCCCGACAGATAAACCACTTCCCATCAAGAAACTTACAGTTTCGAATTTGAGGAACTTTCTTGAGAAGGATCTCGCCACATCACCTGCTTTCCAGACAGTCATGAACTCAAACACTCTAAAAGACCTACGCCTATATATCGCCCCGAAAGTCGATAAGGAACCTGGCTACGATGTATCATCTCCCACTGATACCAGTCTGTTTCACAACCTACCTCATACCTGGCTTACTCCCAAGATTGCCAGCAATCTCCGTGTCTTATCTCTCTACTGCCACCACCCGTGGGGATGGCTTCCCAAGATGGACTTTCGACTCATCGGGGTGAACGGCCTACCGAATCTCAAGACTCTAGCACTAGGAAACTACGAGTTCAGCCATTGGTGGCAGGTCGAATGGTTTGGATCGCTTGGTATTGAAAAGCTCTATCTCGATGAGTGTACTGTTTTGCATTCCGAGATTAACTGGGATGGTATGGAACGCGATACAAGCGAGACAATTGTGCAGGACTACCAGGGCGAAGTGCATCATTTCTCAAACGAGGGCTACTATGTCCAGGGAGCTGAGAAACAGTCTGCTCGGTGCGAAGCCAAACCCGCCAAGAGAAATCTCCGATGGCATCACATTTTCTCCCATTGGACAAAGTCAATGCCCAATTTACGAGTCTTCAAACTCGCTCAAGGCGGTTGGGACGATACCCCAGAACAATGGAAGGCGATAGATCCCACTTACTACGGAGAGCACTACGAGTGTACTAGCGATCTAGACGACTGGAAAGACTTGCACCAGCAGTGGGAGCATACTGCCTTCATGCACTTTGAGTGCCCTGCACCCCTTACGACTGGTACGGGGATACGGAAGTATGGGTCTGAGGCGGTTCAAGAGTATGGCGCTGTGTTTCCGTACGTTGACTTTGTAGAGCCTTGGGAGAATGTTGATTATAGAGGTGCTCCGTGTCCGAGATTATCTGTGAGGATGAATCGGGAGGAGGAGAAGATGGATAAAGAGGTGTTTTATGAGTTTTTGACAGTTGTGGATAGGAGAAGAAGGGGATTTCTGGTGCAGGACTAAAGCACGTAATGGGTCTACAGGAAGATCCCCTCAACTCACGATTTTTATATTGACCCTTGAGCTTCGTACTCTTGGTGGACGACCATCATGTCACTCATAGCTTATCCATTTTTATTAGCTATTGTCTACAAAGAAACGGCTAATTTTCGGCCTTTTCTTAGATTTGTCTTCGTAATATCCGCGTTTGGATTGTTAGGTGATTCAAGTGGAACGAATCGGTCGAACAAAGAACAGGCCTAAGATAGTATCGATATTGATTTATCTGAGGATATAATAAGTGATAATAATCCGTCAAATATCCATCCAATAGGAATCCAAGGTTGCGTGGTCTAGTTGGTTATGGCATCTCGCTCACACCGAGAAGGTCCCCGGTTCGATCCCGGGCGGAACCATATTTTTTTCTCAATATGACATTCGATGTTGATTTCCTTCTTACCATTTTTTCATTGCTTTGTACAAACACGGCGATAGTCCGGCTGTTCAGACCTCTCAATAAGATCATGTTCCTCAAGTTAGACACATCCAAATAGTAGCAATAGTTGTAGGAACTCCAAACCCAATACCAATTCCAAGAGCCACCTTGACCTCAAGATTCATTCCGCTTCCCTTAGAACCACTATCCTGCTTCGGAGTGTCACTTGTTCCAGTCTCAGATACTTGATCATTGCTTGTAGAGGTTGGATTCCAAGTTCTATCATTGCCAGTGCCTGTATCTTGCCAGGTCGGATATGCTGGGACTTCTCCAGAGCCCGTACGTGTTGCGAGCACAACGACAGTTGTTGTGCTTGTTGGATACGGCTGAGGGACGTAATAAGTATACTGTCCTTGTCCATCGTTTTCTTGGCAGCAGCGAGGCTCGATTTGGCTATCGCTTGTTGAGAGCCGAGGTTTGTGGGATGCTATGAGGGAAGCAAGAGAAAAGCGTGGTCCACCGCTCGGGTTTTCTCGGAGGATTGGTAATGATAGGCATAGAGTTAGAAGGAGGAACAGTAATATTGAAGATTGTGTCATGATTGAAGTTGCTCCACGATTTGCAGTGAAAGAAAAAAATGGGTTGGAAGATTTCTAACGGATCTGGACGAAGATTTATAGAGACACCCGAGTTTGGGGGCGTTTTAGCAAGAAGAAATTGGCTAGAGTTACAAATCACAGACTGAAAACTGGAATAAACAAGCGCCCCGGGGCGATGAATGTCATCAAGGCAGAAATGCACTTGGACGCATATGCAGCCAATTACAGCTATGTTCCTCATCACGACCTTTGAAGCTGGCTGTATGCGGGGGTTGAAACTAATTGGGGCTGTTCATTTAGTTGGCCGTTGCCAACTATGCATAACATATAGTGGGTGGGAAAAGTGCAACATCCCGTGCCCTAAGCTTAGCTGAGGCAAGCTGAGAGTAACATTTATCCAAGCTGACGCTGTCCAACCAGTTGATTCATGACACAGAATTGGTCAATTCTTGACCAGTGATATATTCCCGCCTCGTTTCGAGACCATTCTCATTTGCAGATTAGTACAAAAAGCGACGATAAGCTGATTACTGAATCATTATACATCAAGGGGACATAGAAACTTCAATTAACATAACGTTGTCAACCTGGTAGGGCCCAGGGGATCGGCGGTGGTGGCTATAGTGAGACAAGCATGAGTCACCGCCTTGATTTTGGGAAGTCAGCCCAAGGCGTATCGACGCCACTTAGGGAGTAAATTACGATAGCAACTCGTGGCAACAAGCGCAATTGAGATTCCAGGCATCTGCCTTGGAGACTAGTTATTGAGTGCTTTAATCGCGCAAGGTATTGCGCTAATTCGGGGTTTGAGTGGCTGGCCAGAAATAGGAGAATAGGTACCTCTCAATCGCGCAATAAGTGAAGCCAAGCTTAACCGTAAGGTTAACGCTAAGCGCACTACATGGAGAAAGCGCAAGAGGTCCAGGTGGGCCTTATTTTAAGACGACTATCCATTAAAAAACCCCAGGCTAATAAAGAGCTCTCTATATACTGTCGCAGGCAAACTATACAATTTCAACATCTCGGTTCGGCGCATCATCCCACACTGTAGAGTTAGTCGTCTCAAGAACTTCAAATATGCCAATCCTTCTATACTCCCCAGCTTTTCCACCAGTCGGCCATAGCACGAGCCCGATCACTCGTCGGTTCTGTTCTTCCCTCCACTCCACTTTCCAACCCAGCGCAAGAAGTGTAATATCCCCGATATACTTCAACACACGGCCAACGGTATCGAAATTAAAATCCATCTTGAATGGATAGACTTTATCAATAATGGCGAATCGAGAATTGTTATCGCTAGTAATAAGACTTGTGTGCATTTCTCGCAGTGGGCCGGTTAATTTCAGGCGACCGTCTGAATGGACATCTCGACCAGTAATGTCAAAGTCATTGACTGATTTCATCCTCGTGAATTCTCCATCAATATGGTGGAAGTATAGATCCCCTGGAGCAAGAGACGCCCAGGACCATGAAGGAAACTTGGTCTCTTTTTCGATCCGGGGAGTAGGATTGCACCATGCAATGCCAGTGATGATACCAGGCTTGTATACTCCTGCAATATACCCACCGCCTGCTCTGCTAGAAGGTTGAGCTTGGTCAACTAATCCTTGAATAGCCATCAGTCGATCAGTTTCGTACGAGAGATTCATTTGACAGTAATCCTCAATGAGATCAGGCCAAAGATGATTATAATAAGCCGCATTATCTCTCGACTTTGTAAGTGCCGTCTCCCATACGTGAACCCTGTCATTCGATGACCTCTGGATGTCAGGTTGAAATTCGGAAGCTTTGATACAACCACTGCATTCCCAAAATACTGACTCCCAGCACCAATGAAGTGTGTGGTGAGAAAGCGCGCGTTCTTGCAACGTCCAGCCTCGAGAGTACAAGGGTGCGTAATGGACTTGATTAGATGCAGACGGCTCGCCAGGAACAACAACTGCCGTAGAATGAGGCCCAGAGTCTCCAGCCCAGATTCCTACTGGGCAAGGAGACACGGGGTATATTTGTGCCAATCGTTCTTGAACAAATCCGTGCTCACTGTCTATTGCTGCTGTAGCAGCGATGGTCAGGACGGCATTTCGATAGTACCGACCCATGTTGGGGGCTTCACGTCTCCAGTCCTCTAGTTCATCGTATTTAGGCGGTACGCTGTGCGCTTGGACAATGCAAATAGCGTCAATCCAGATATAACGAAATCCAAGCTTCTTTGTTACCTCAATAGCTTGCTTTATGGTTGGTGGTAGGTCTTGATCCTTGATCGCGCGTTTTCTCTTCTGTAGATTGTGCTGAGTTGTCTTGGCTCTATCGTTTCCTTTTCCCCAGCAGTAGCTAAGGATGAGATATGTTCCATGCTGACCACTGGTTTCAACTAGACGAGGGTCATCATTTCCACTACCCACGTCGACGACTCGAGTTGGAAGTGGTGCTGACTGAACATTTCCAGAGTCTTTGCAACAATTTAACACCCAAGGTTGGATACAAGAAGTCACGACATCTTCCAATTCCCGCGCTTGATCTGCTGGTCGAAAGCCTATGCCATTAGTGTGACAACTCTATCATCTATTGAGGTACTTACGACGAATTTTTGAACCGTAATTCAGGCTATTTCCCGCTGATTCCTTTACTTCCAGCAAACCATATGAACCTACAGATGAAAACGCCGCAGCATCACCTTCAACAAGGGCGAAGCTGATTTGAGACGGACCAGAGATCTGCGCCGTGATCGGACATGAAGTAGCCATCAATTTATTCGTCTCGGCCCCAAAGATAAGGACCTGTCGAACAATGCGACAAAGAGGACAGCCAGAGGCTGCCGATTGGTCAAGAGCTTTGAAGGTTTCGTGGTGTTCGAATGTATAAAATTTGGAGCATGGCCATTCTATAGGGAGCCTTTGACATTTCGCACAATTCATATTTGATTGGTTTGAGTAACTCCTGATGATTGCTCTCTTATAGTAAAGAGGAGAAGTTATTTATGCAGGCTGACAAGGAAATCCAATATAGCAAGCTTGGCATGATTAATAAGCACATACACGAGACTCATCTTGTAGACAGGCTGATTGTTCTGTATATTTCAAATAGAAAAACTTGTACCCAAACTCATGAATCTCATCCTTCTAGCCTCCAAGCACCTCCGCCACATACAGCCCTGCCCATTGACCGTGACTACACCCACTGCACATCTGGTTGACATAGAACCACGAAGCCTGGTTTGCGACAGACCTTCCACACGGTTTCCCCCGCTTCCTACGACACCCAGTGCGGTCCAATCTTGTCCAGGCCTGTCTGGCATGGATGCATGAATACCTGGTGTAGCGGATAATTGTGGTACACATATTCAACACGACCAGTCCCACGTGGAGTGGAATATGTTTTTTTTCTTCGGTGATACGCAAGGAATTCTACCCTGAGTGTAAGCTTGGATTCAAGCTAGATGGCGAAAAGAGATACCTATATATATATCCTATTATGATGAGATTCAAGTGTAGCGAGGTCTGTGCCTGATAATAAAGGGCAGTTTGATATAAAAGCACCAGTGATGATCATTCCAAAGAGGTACTTCCCTATTTATTTAATCATCGCACGCAGGCTCATGGTAGTTCAGCCTTGGTGCCTCACATGTGTAAGCGTGAGGCTGTAAGCTGCAGGCTCGCCAGGCAGAACAAGAAACGAGGCCTGCGACATTGTCTCTTACGCCTCACTTTCCCAGCCAGCGCATAATTGATTGACATTTAACCTGTACCCTCAACGTCTATTTGCTGACATGCCGAATGGATGCAATTATTCTTGGCAGTCACATGATTAGAATCCTCACCCGTATTGTATGTCTAATTGGTTAAAAGATCTATCTGTCTAGGGTAGTTGGGCTGTGTCAGACAATAGGCTATAGCCTCTACTTTGACAGGGCGATTCAGTCTTTTGGCTTAAGATATCATATCGTCTATTGTTCGATAGATATAGGTTAACAAGGTAGGAAATAAGAATATGATATGATGAGGCTTGCAACGTAACCCAGAGCTGGTCTCACATAAGCTTGAAGATTATGTCTACCTGTAGATATTGATCTGATAATTTCTACAGCGAATAATTGCAATTAATGGTTAGCAGCTCTTTGGCTCCCGAGCAGCGCTGATTAAATGCTGACTTTACCTTATCCAAACTTTACCACCCCTGCTAGCAATGCGTTAACATGAATGCAGACCTACGGCAGGGATTAAGTCAAGGCACAGCGCCCGGAGGCTCAAAGCGGGCGGTACCCTAAGGCCTAAGCGGAGATACGGAAGCAGCCGAATAACCTCTTCCAGTTAGAGAAGGACAGTTAGAATGTAAACCAGAGGCACAGCAGGTTTTTGCAGTCTAACTGTCTACGGGCAATGAGCACGAGAGCCACACGCGAAAAATGAATTAAAAATACTCCTAGAGCGGTTGCATGCCAGCCACAGCAACAGCAATGGTTAGAGTGTTTCGGAGGGTTTGGACCGATCGCCGAAAACAGAGTTTGTGTAAATGCACTGCATTGTAACGCATTGATCTATGCTTACGACAACTGCCGGAATGTGGGAGATGCAGCGAGGGTTACGATTGCAACACAACGTCAAACGTCGCAGGAATCGTAAAAACAAAGCATAACTCAAACTAAAGGCGGATATCGCGGGTCACAGATTCAGGGATGTCCCGCCTCAAAAACACGCGTGGCGTTGCAGAGGGGGTCACTAATTGTCGCCAGTGGCGCCGATGCATTTCGGAATAGTAATCTTGAAACTTGGATGAACTTAAATTGAAGGTGGGTTAAACTTGGGTTTTTATTTATGCTTTTCTGGGGTATCGTTTACAAAGATCATGACGCCATAGATTTTCGTTTAGACAGCAATGACACTGCGCTTCTTTGGTTGGCGCTCTAGGTATGAGGATGTAGCAAAGAGAAATGTCGCGCTGTGAGATGGAGATGTTAGTGGAAGAATTAGTGGAGCGTTAGTGGGGGACGTACATGATTCCAGCGCGGCAGAGGGCAGTCGCTTTAATGAGACGGATGCCGACTTGGCAGATTGGCTGGTGCATGTCCAGATCATCCTCGGGATCGCAGGAAATGTCGCTGGCCATGATAACGACCATGGTTCCGGTGATGAAAGGGCTGATAAAAAGAAACCAGAACCATGCACGGAAGGCCTTTTCCTTTAGGGTGCCGGTGGGCGTGGGCTCAGTGTCGAGAGAGACGGAGCGGAGGGATGTGAAGATAAAGACGACGGCGATGCTGAGGACTTCGAGGGTGCTGATAATCGCAGCGAGAATTCTAAAAAATATTAGATAATGCACAATTGACAGGCGCAATTGAACGGAAACCTACAGGAAATCGGGGGCGTAAGACATGCTAATCTTTGTGAATGGAATCCACGATATTAACATGCTCAAAATCCATGGGAGAGCAAATACGACAGGCATAAGCCTATTGGTGAAGATTTGTCGCAGCTGCATTTCGTGAGTGACTGGTTGTCCTTCCAGCAAAGGCGACGATAATTCAGACTGAAGAGCAGCCTTTTCATCGTTGGCGCCTCTGTTGTCCATCGTCGGCAAGTGGGCTGTTTGGTCGTGTGTCTGTACGTGTGCCATTATGCTATACCGATTGACTCCCACTTTGCCGAGTGTCTGCGTGCGTGTCTGCTTGTCTGTGTAAAAGAATGGAGGGTAATCGTGAGATTGAGTGAACAACACACGAAAGATGGACACAGGGGGTAATCACACACACAGATGAGAGAAACAAGAATTGACAACCAGCAGCAGACACGGGGCTTTTAAACATGCAGGCTCTATTTGGCGTTGGCGGCATGCATTGCATTATGGACGGCTGTAACTAGAGTGCTAAGTCCGTTCGCGATACAAGGATCCATCACCCCCACGGCAGATAGCCCGAGCCCACGTGCACGGGACGGCAAGACGAGAGCCAATGCCAAGGCCCAGCACATGCGCCAGCGATTGGACATTGATAACTACCTCTGTTATCGTCCAAAAAGGGCCCTATCGAGTGTGCGTCACATGCAAGGTACATGCCTTGAGGCAGGGAACTAAACGGCACCAATCACTTACACCACATGCTCCCACTCGGCGTTGTTATCCGTGGCACTATCGACTGCTACTGTAACAGTTGGTTGGTGGCTGGAGGATTCTACGCGATGGACTGGTAATTAATTATGTGGTAATTATGCTATTTCCACAATACATTAGGCCCGTTGATCAATTTGACACAATTTGTGCATATCTCCATTGGCGAATCATTTGCCTACAGCCATCCATGATGATCAAACAATGATCTGGGGTATTCCCCAAACTGCTTCATTTCTTCAAAGGGTCTTGAGGCTCGCTTGTCCAATCATCAATCCAATCAGCACTCTCAACCATCCACAGTGCTCACTCCACCCACGTCACGATGTTCTCGTTGGCTCGTTTAATCTTATCTGATCATCTATCTCCATCACATCTTCCCATCATCACCTGATACTATCACCAACATCCAAAATGACTCTGGTACCACCCACTCTCGAGACCGCCAACGCCCATAATTCATGCCAGTTCATCTTCCCAACCAGAAGAGGCGACTACCTCATCCAGGTCTCATGGCCTCTCTGCTGGACCGATCGCGCACCCCCAAAAGATGATGATTTACCTGTCTCCACTGTGTAAGAAAAGCCTCACCAACATGGATCCCATCTAACTGTATAGCTACATCGTCGATGGAAACGCCTACTTCTTTACGGCGACAGATATTGCGCGTAGACTTGAGTTCACTCACCAGGCGAGAACTGTTGTTGTAGCTGTGGGCTATCCTAACAAAACATGTGTTTTTGACAAACGTCGCAATGGCGATCTTACCCCCGCTTCTTCCGACGATGTATATGATATTCCTCCTGGTCCAGACGGAAAGCCATCCCAGGGTCCTTTTGGCGGTGCATCTGACCTTCTGGATATCATTCAGAATGATATTCAGCCCCGTATCCAAGACACGCTCTTCCCGAACGCTCCTCTGAAATCAGGTCTCAAGGCTCTCTTTGGTCACTCGTACGGAGGACTCTTCACCCTCAACGCCCTGTTTACCAAACCAGATGCATTCGACACTTTCATCGCAGCAAGCCCCTCCATTTGGTTCAACAACCGCTGCATCGTCCGCGAACAAGAAGAATCCTTCAACAAGCGCGAGCCTCCAAACCAGCCTCCTCGGCTGCTGGTCATGTTTGGCGGCGCTGAGCAAACTCTTATCAAATTACCCGGCGAGTCCGACGAAATGTTTGACAAGAAGCAGAAAGCTGCGGCGCTGCGAAAGATGAAAGATAACGCGTTGGGTCTAGTGACCAGGATGGAAAGGTCGCCGAGTCTTAGAGGGGTTTGGTCCTGGGAATTTGAAGCGGAGGATCATGGCGGTGCGGCTCCTTGTGCCTTGCAGAGGGGACTGTTTAGGTTTCTGATAGATCAACGTGTAGAATAGTGAGTTCAGGGTAAATTGGTGGTAATAGCATTGCCGGAGTTGAATAGTATCTTTCTAGGTAATAATCATACAATCAGGCATATGCTCTAAGTTGCCTAGGTTGATGTCTGGCTTCCAGCATCAGGGTCTTGTTGATATTACTTGCCCCCCTGGTCCAAGATCAAGAGTGCCTCAGATGATCCCCACTGCTTCATACTTGCATCCCACTGGACCTCACAGATGCCTCTAAGTCCCCTTTCAACAAACAAAAACAATCTTTTGGCACTAGTGCCATCGCTTTTGGTCCATGTCCGAATCGCTAGGCCCGGTGATCGCGTCCCGTTGTCAAAGATCGTGCTGGGTGCGCTCCATGTGCCATTGCTAGGATCGAAGTAAGTAGTGATGATAGAATTGAAGCGTGATAGGGCGGCAATGCCGAAACTTGGACCGTCATTAAATGCACAAACACCAGTGCCGACTGGTAATGTAGCTGGTGGCACTGGGTATGCCGCTAAAGGATGTTGTTAGTTGCACACTCCACGTTATATAAAGGTTGGAGAGAGAAAGTATATCTTTCCAGTTGTCTTGCGACCTTAACTCCAGCAGCTGGGTGGTTTTCTTGTCTTGAAGGGACATGGAGACATTCTTCTTTGCTGGATCTGGATCTACCTTCATGGACTATAAGCTAATATCTACTAAGAAATACTTAATTTTAGAGTAAATTTTAATAAGGTTTAAGTAGTCCTTAGGATATATATTTAAAAGGTATGCAGGTTATATTTAAACCCTCCTGCCAAGCAATACGCCAATATGTCCATACTCTATCAGCATCTTTTGACCGATAATTCTTAACTTCCTCAATTTCGTCGTCCGTTTACTCTGTTCGCACTTTCCCGTTCTGATAGCCGTTGGTGGGTACCCAGTAGGTAAGTTATACTTAATCTCATCCTCGCTGTTGAGATTCCTCCTTTTTTCCTCCTTAAGGATACTGTATTCACCATGGCACAATTATCAGCCTTCTTCTAACCCCACTCTAATTCCTCTTCTTCTCTCTCCTTAGATTCAAAATGACTTTATTATATATCTTCCTCTATACCCTCTCTAATTCATAGATACCTCGCACTCTGGTCATAGCCATCTCGATTATTATAATTTACAGATGCTAACTTCTATTAATAGTATTTTATATTAGTGCCAATTTTCCGGCAGCATAACATGCGAACCCCTGCACCCCAACACAAAAGGACAAGGCAACGCCTAACCCCTCCAAACCACCTCATCCCAAACGACATTTCCTCCTCATGCCCAGGGCGGTGGAAGGGGTCTGGGGTTCGCTTATATTCATACCTGGCTGACTAAGATGTTTGGCGCGTAAACATTATTACCAAATACCGATTAAATATTAATATAACGTCAAACTACGACGTCAATAAAACAGCGTCATCGAAGTCTTGTATGGTGATTATAAGCTGTCAGCTACAGGTCTTAACTGCAAATAACACATCTAGCTCGCGTTGGGAAAGGTTGCACTTTGTGGCTGTTGAAGGCTATCTCCAACTCAGTCAGCCATTGGTTTCTGAACCAGAGAAGGGTACATTGGGTGTCTGGGACTTGGGATTTGTGGGAGGTTAGGTTGTACGAGAGACAGTTGCAAGCGTGGTTTATCTAAAAGAAGGATACGAGAGTCATTGAGACTTAGTGGACTGTAAATTTGAAATCGATCAAGGTGAAAGTTCCAAGAAATACATACATATTCGAACAACTTAAGCATCAGACACGATATCGTTTTCAACTTTTCTCTCCTGCGACGTAGGCGGTGGTGGACTACACGAAATGATATCCAAGCATGTAGGTTAGAGAATGACCCGCACCAAGAAGACCATAGGCTAATATCTGCTAAGGAATCCCTAATATTTAGGTAAATTTAGCTAAGGTTTAGGTAGTCCTTGGGTTATGTGCCTGAAAGGTGTGCGGGTTATTTTCTAACCCGCTTGCCAAGCAACACGCCAACGGGTTTATACTCTGTCAGCATCTTTTGACCGATTGACCTGCTTTGACCTGCCTAGTCTTTCGTCCAGTGATACTGTGCGGCTGGATGGTCCGCAGGTGGTCTAGCAAGGCCCTTCTTCCCATAGATATTCTCCCGATAAGTACCCCCATCAACAGCATAATCATTCCAAAACAACCCCCGCTCTCTCAAAACCGGCAGCAAATCTGAAATGACCTCTTCAAAAGTCTGTGGCATAAGTGCATATGCCAAATTGAACCCATCAATATCAGCTTCATTTACCCATCTTTCCATCTCATCTGCAATCCGTTCAGGCGTCCCGGCCACAGTAGCTCCCAAACCTCCAACCTTGATGTGATTGGCGACCGTGTGCTTGGTCCACTTTGGAACACCGGGGATGGATTTCGACCAGGACTCAACAGCTGAGCGAATCGCATTGGACTCAACATATCGCAGCTCCTCATCATCACCATACTGCGCAAGATCGATTCCGGTCCAGCCTCCAAAAAGAGCAAGCGCACCATCTTCAGAACCATAGCTAACGTATTCTTTATACTTAGCATCAGCTTCCTCCTGCGTCTTTCCAATGATAGGACAGAACATAGCCAGAAACTTGATGGTTTTGGGATCACGGTTGAACTGGTCTTTGGCAAGAGTTCGGATCTCGGCGATGTTCTTTGCGACTGTCACAGGACTATGACCTGCTACAAAGATGGCTTCTGCGTGTTTGGCGGCGAATTGCTTGCCAGCTTTTGAAGTACCGGCTTGAAGAATTAGAGGTGTGCGTTGGGGTGAAGGTTGGCAGATGTGTGGACCTGGGACGGTGTAGTATTTTCCTTGGTGGTTGATGAGGCGCACTAATGAGGGGTCCGTGTAGATGCCCTTCTCACGGTCAAGTTTGACTGCGTCGTCTCTCCATGATGATTGCCTAGAACCGTAAGCTACGTATACCAACAAACGACCAAGAAGTACTTACCAAAGCTTGTAAGTAACATCGACGTATTCCTCCGCGATGGCATATCTCTCATCATGACTCGGCTGCTCCGTATGCCCAAGATTTCGAGCCGCAGAGTCAAGATATCCCGTAACAATGTTCCAGCCAATTCTTCCACCTGTGAGATGATCTACAGTGCTGAGTCTTCGTGCAAGGTGGTAAGGTTGCTCATACGTTGTAGCTACCGTGACACCAAATCCAATGTTTTTCGTTGCCGCTGCCATAGCTGGCACTGTAGCCAGAGGTTCATTGACAGGCCACTGAGCGCCAGAAATGATAGCAGGGTCCGGGTTACGAGGACCTTTGTACACATCGTAGGATCCCTGAAGATGTGAGTTTATCTAGGCAGTAAGATCGAGGATAGTGGCTTACAAGAACATCAGCAATGAAGATGCCGTGGAATTTTCCCTTCTCAAGAAGCTGGGCAAGTTTTACCCAGTGGCTGATATTGTTGAAGTCCCATGAGCGGTCATTTGGATGTCTCCAGAGTCCAGGTGATTGATGGCCACTGCATGATTCAACAAAAGCGTTGATGATGAGTTGCTTGGGTTTTTGAGGATCTACTGTTTCAGACATGTTGGGCCCAAGGAGTTTGTAATGATTGAAATTGGAATGAAGAGTAGTAAGAGAGACCCTTTAAGTGAATTATCATCAAAAATGAACATAATATTAATTGATATAAGTGACGTCGGATGTCTGCTGTTGCGCAATCGAGGGACTAGGATCGCGTGCTTGCGGAGATGAGTGGGTCTAGATTCGTGTTGCACCTGGCGATCTACAGGCCTCAATTGCCGATATCTTGTAGCCCAAGATCTTTGGGGTAATAGTACAGAATTTCGGGTAAATGGATGTTTGCGTCACTTCCTCTCAAAGACTTGGAAGAAATGGGTGCATCCAAAGATTCCACTCATTAATACCAGTCTCCTATTCCAAAGCGACTATTCTCGACATATCCAGACATTCGAAGTAACACCAATCTCAATCATCAAATGGTACATCCTGAGACTGTTAATAGGTGAAAATACCTCTATTTAAGGTAACTGCCGAGATAAGTGGTAGATGGTAGCCGTTGAGTGGTATGCTTTCTGCAACCCATCTCATCATTTTAGAGCGGAATACGTAATACCCATGCTGAACCTTGCAACACCAATCAAACCGAAGAATATCAACTCATGCACCAAACACGAAGCTAACCGCTTTGACGCTGACACAATTACGGGAGAAATCTCACCATTTAGACGATAACCAAAGTGCTCATCCACCAAGGTTGATTGGAGCCGCAGATAGCTAAGGCTGATGTACATACAGTGAGAATAACGAGATATTGACAATCGCACACGCAATACAGGCATCTCATAGTGGTCCAGACAGCTATAAAGGCATTTGATTCCAGCTGCAGCTTTCTCATGTATTATTTTACTCCAAGCACTATCTGCTGAGTTTATAGTGACAAGCACCCTACCCGATCATGGCTACACAAACCTTTGAGAGCTCTAACCCAGCCGTCTACAAAGAGTACGAAGCTCGGTGGTCTACATTACCTACCGACGCTGAAGGCTGGATCAAGCGTGCACAGGATGTTGCCGATGTCCTAGCAAAAGACGCTCCAGCTAGAGAGCGCGCAAACAAGTCCCCTAAGGCTGAAGTTGCCCTTCTCAAACACTCTGGTCTACTCAAGATTCTTGGTCCCGCCAAGTATGGTGGTGGTGAGCAGCCGTGGAGTGTTGGATTTAGAGCGATCCGTGAAATTGCTAAGAAGGATGGGTGAGTTTTAAGCTCTGTGATATAGAACATAGGGACTGATAAAGTACAGATCTATTGGCATGTTGTTGGGATACCATCTCGTCTGGTCCACCACCGCCAGCGTTGTAGGAACTCCTGAACAAGTTGAACGTACTCACAAACTCATCATCTCCAACAACTATTTCGTCGGAGGTGCCGTCAACCCTCGCGACAACGATCTCAAGATCACTTCCGATGGAGATAATATTATCTTCAACGGGTTCAAGAACTTTAGCACCGGCGGTGTTATCTCAGACTTGACCGTTCTTGAAGGTGTTTACGGCGATAAAGAGGAGCATATTTTTGCTATTGTCCCAACACAACAACCTGGTATCCAGTTCAAGCACAACTGGGATAACGTTGGATTGCGACTCACAGAGTCTGGGGGTGTGAACATTGAGAATGTTTCTGCGCCTTGGAGTGACGCTCTGGGTTGGGATGTTGAGGCTAAGAAGCCGGATCCTAATATTCTCGCTATTCCTTTCACGAGTCTCTTCTTGCCGACGTGAGTCCTTGCATAAAGAAACTAGAGTCGAGGCACTGACGATCATTAGCATCCAACTGAACTTTGCCAACCTTTACCTCGGAATTGCTGCTGGTGCTCTTGAGTTCGCTCAGGCATATACTCTAAAGAATACCCGCCCCTGGCCCTTCGGCGGTGATGTACGTCTTATAACCCCCAAGGCCTGCAGACCTAACACGCTCTTAGAACAAGGACAAGGCAACAGATGAATTCTACATCCTCTCCACCTACGGCAACTTCTTGGCACACCTCCGCGCCACCGAAGCCCTCGCCGAAAAAGTCAACGCCCAAGCTGATGAACTTTACGCAAAGTATTCCCAAAACCGCTCCGCCGTTACAGCCGAGCAGCGCGGTGAATTTGCAGAATGGGTAGCCAGTCTGAAAGTTGTGACTACAGATACTGGGCTTAGAATTACTTCGGGGGTGTTTGAAGTAACGGGTTCGAGGTCAACGGCAGCAAAAGTGGGATTGGATCGGTTTTGGAGAGATTTGAGAACACATACGTTGCATGATCCAGTGGCGTATAAGAATCGGGAGTTGGGAAGGTATTTCCTCTTGGGGGAGTATCCTGAGGCGACTTGGTATACTTGATTCGTGGTCGCTTTCGAGGATGTCACATCTATCTGGGTCTTATATTGATGTCGGTGCATCCTCACTATTGAGTGCCACATTAACCTAAATAATTTGGTATTTGCGGAGGCGGGGCTGTTCCATTCGCTAACTGAAAAGTGAAAAGTGTGAAGAAGCCTCTATACACCCAAACACCCTGGTTAGCTAATAGCAGGGGTCCTTGCTATTGGCTCAGTCTAGCTGTCACATCACTGCAAAAAGAGTCATCTTATTGATATTAAGGGAAGAGTCATCTTGTGTGGAAAAGCCACAATTTGTTCCGAAGTTCGGCTAGTCTTGAGTCACCAGGCGACGAATAAAAACCACTCCTGTCCTGTCAACTTGAGCAAAACAGGCAATACTGAATACTAACACAGACGACCAACATCGCCTAGCTAACCCGAATGCTAAGGCCAACACAATGCAGACAGCCAACAACCCCATTTCCCACCACACCAGCCATACCATGGGCGAAGGTGCCGCCAGTAGCAACGGCGGCGATAATAGCAGCGGAAAGAATTGCGTGGGTCACCATACGAGCCTTGCAAATGGGGTTGCCAGTAGTGCCTCGAGTGGGGAGAATGGTAAAGACTTCGTCATTGCAGTGCGTCGTGCCTGGGCTAACTAAACCATCAATAGGGCGCGACCAAGGCCGTGTCTCGACAGCCTCCTTGACGAATCTCGGTGTAAATAATCTAAACATCACTACTACAACCACCCACGATGAACTCGGCAGCCTTGATATGGCATCAATGCAATCTGTTGGTAATCTGGCCAACTTCGGCATCGTTGACACGACTCTGCGAGAGGGCGAGCAGTTTGCTACAGCCTACTTCGACACCGAGACCAAGATTAAGATTGCGCGGGCCTTAGATGACCTTGGAGTTGAATACGTGCGTATCAGATCGCAAGACGACGACGATATCTCTGCTAAGACTTGTGCTAGATCGAGCTGACTTCGCCTGCTTCGTCTGAACAGTCTCGATTGGACTGTCAAACTATCTGCAAGCTGGGTCTCAAGGCCAAGGTTCTATGCCACATTCGATGCAATATGGACGACGCTCGCATCGCTATCAAGACAGGGGTCGATGGCATGTAAGTCAATCAACCTCCAATCACGCTCATCACAGACTTAACACACATACCATAGCAACATATGCATAGGAACTTCTTCTCAGCTCATGAATCATTCCCATGGAAAGGATTTGGGCTGGATCGCCTCCAAGGCCAAGGAGGTCATCGACTTCACTCTCGCCCACGGTCTGGAAGTCCGCTTCTCAGGCGAAGACTCATTCCGCTCCGATTTCAACGAGATTCTGAAGCTCTATTCCCACATGGACAACATCGGCGCACACCGCGTGGGCATTGCTGATACCGTCGGAGGCGCGACTCCTCGTCAGGTCTTTGACCGAATCAATACACTTCGACAGACGGTCGGATGCGATATCGAAACGCATTTCCATAACGACACTGGATGCGCTGTTGCCAATGCCTACACTGCGCTCGAGGCTGGGGCCACGCACCTCAACACAACGGTTTTGGGCATTGGAGAGAGGAACGGCATTACATCTCTTTCCAAGCTTCTGCAGTGCATGATCCGCAGAGGACATAGGTACATTTTGAACAAGTACAAGATCGATAAGCTTCCTGCTCTTGAGCAGCTGGTGGCCGAAGCTGTTGGTGTCCAGGTTCCTTGGGACAACTGCTCCCTTTCGTCGTTTCTCTGAAATTGGACCTTTGAACTCGCGAGAAGATCCATTGAGTTTGATGAAAGACCATTTGGTAAACTCGCATTCTGAGCTTGAGGCAGGGTCCCATGGAAATTGTATTTCCATAGACTGTGGTCTGTCCAGACGTGATGGTTGGTTGTAAAGGTAATTAGAGAGGGTTTGATAATGGAGGGTTGGAATGTTATTTTACAATGGCTTGGAGAAAGGGGCATTACAACAAATATTTAGGCTTATCCTACAACTATGGGATGGTAATATTATGATGCAGCCTCAATAAACAGACCCTAGTCATCCCTAATAAAACAAATCTTTCCTCTGTTCCAAAGGGTTCGAAGAACAGCTAGATTACGCCTTGGCCTTGTTCGTTTCAGGGCCGGCATAAGCCGCTGTCTGCCCAATCTTGGTCCAGGGCGCGAAAGCCTGTCACAGTTAGCCAAAGAACAAGCCATATTAATCGGAAGTATACTCACATTCTTGACATTATGCAACGGCGCAGCAAGTTCGGGGAAGTGTCTGCACAGAACATCTTTCATCGTATTGTTCTGCACCCAGTTTATACCTTCACGAGTGTAAACCTCAGGACACCATCCATCTCCAGCGAGGAACCGATCAGACTTGATACGACGGGTAGCCATGAGAATAAATACGCGGAAGGCTGTGTCACTGAAGCCAAAGCCCTTGGGAAGAGGTTCGCTGAGTGTACCAACCAATAGATCCACGGCCTCGAGATCGCCTTCGTAAACCTCTTCCAACTCAGCCGCCAACTTCTCATCACCACCTGTGAGATCGATGAAGCTCTTTGCGGGGGGCATGTGAAACAGACGACGGAACGCATTGTAACGAGGAACACCACGTTCACGATCACGAAGAATGTCGATAGTTCCCAAGTCCAAGTGCCGACCCTCAGGAAAGTCCTTGTCCTTGGGAAGCTTCAGATCTCGTAGGAAATTAGGCATGTTGTGGGCTCGAATAGCACCGGGGAAGTTGACGCCAAAAGAGTAGAAGACATCAGCGAAAGAAAGCCCGAGGCCTTCGCTGTCTTTGTTCAGAGGCTTGCGAGCTGACTCAAAAGCAACGTCCTGGATGGGAAGGGTCTCTCTCCACTGACCATCTTTGATGTTGAAGAAGGCGACGTTGTCGGGGATGAGGGGATGAAGACGGTAGACGGAGACGAATTCTTCGGTGAGGCAGTAGGGGACCTTGTCGTGGTCGACGCCTGAACCTGGAATACCGGAAATGACTTCGGACTTATTGTCAAAGAGACGGCCGAAGACGTGCCAAAGCTATTTCCATCAGTTAACAGTCAATCATTCAAAACGAGTATGGAATCTCACCTTGTCACCCAAAAGTCCCCACCAATTCGCATTCATTCCAATCTGCAACGCCGGATGCTGTAAAATACCTGGTGTCCACTCAACAGTATGAATCTTGGCCATGAGAGCACAGTTGATAAGTCTAGCAGTATCAAAGATCTGATCACTCGACCAACTAGGGTTCGAAAGATGCAGCTGTGTGGCAATGGCATTGTGTTCAAGTGCAAACAGAGTGTGAAGAAGTTCAAGACCTAGCCACCAGTTCTGCCTGAAGCCGGTCTTGGGAATGCCGTCACTAGATCGTGGGAGGAATTGCTCGCCTTCGGTGACATCGACATCAAGTTGGCCAGGCTTTGACTTGGGGCACTTGGCGCGAAGATCTCTTGTTTCAGCTTCGGTTGATCCATAGATCTGAGAGGCATCCCACCAGTGCGTGCACTCGTTATCGTAAGCCGGTGTCTCTGCATCCTGACTGGATAAAATAGTAGCTTTCTTGGTATGAGGGATCTTCATTGTCTGCTCAGTCCATTTGTCTCTTTTTTCCAATGGAATATTAATATCCTTGTCGCCGTCCGTGTGAAGAAAGTGTTGCGCCCAATCGTGGACTTGAAATTGGATCCAGGCTGCAGCAAGAAGGTTGACGATCTCAGCTGGTTTGAACTGGCCTTCAGGTCTAGCGAGGATCCTCTCTGAAATCACTCTTGGGTTGGGTGTGAGTAACTCTTCCTGGGTAGGCGGCTTGGTGTGCTTCCGTGGAACATTACGGCCGAATCTCATTCCAGCACATCCCATCTTGGGTTGCTTGAGATCGTTGTAAAGACCATCTGAATCTCTAGAGGCGATGAACTTTGAGTCTGTCATGGGGCATCTTGCTTCTGTGCCCTGGAAGTCTGCATCAGGAGATGTGTCGTGAAGATTCTTCTCACGGAGCTCGTATCGAAGGGCAAGGAGATTGAAAACACCGAGCCAGGTGGGGAGTTTGTGCCAGTGGATGAAAGAGTTAACAATTTTCCAGAAGCTGATATACAAAGGCTTGAAGATAGTTGAGAGGGACATCTTGGTGAAGTGGAGAAGTCCCACGAGGAGAGCGATAATAGATACAGTCGTGGTGATAGTCTCTTTACTAAGTAGAAAAGCCATCATGCATGTGTGTCTTCTAATAATCTGGCAGAAGAGGGGGTTTTATACCTGAAATCACAAGCCAGGCAGCAAACAAGCACATGCAAGCCACCGGTTCCATGTGAATCATTACCACGGTGGCTGCCATGCAGAGGCGTTGTGCTCTGCAGCACAGTATGCCAATTGGCCAACCCAGAAACCTTGTGTTCACCCATGACTACCAAAAGCTTCGGAATATTGATCTATTGGCAATCCGAAAACCTCAAAGAGGGGAATGGCGTATGACAAGGCCGAAGGTTTGCCTTTTGAAGCTTATGGTAAGCTTATTTTCGGCGGCCAAAGGGACTTTGGGACCTGAACATTGCTTATGGTAAGCAACCAGGGGAACGTCGTCATGCACTCGCATTGCACTGTGAAATGTGAAAGACGAGCCGAATGTTGCACATAAACGGCCTCAAAAGAGGAGAAATCTAGGATCTCAATTTCTGTGGCGCTATTCAGCTTTCGATAGTCTAGCCTTGTGGCGGGCACGTTGCCGGATTCACATGGTTTTCGGTCTAAGGTATGTGATGGTGTCCCTGCATACGAATAATTCATGGGTCTAGAGCGCATTTAGCGCTAATTTTCATGTGCCGTGGCGGAACTGAAGTCGAGACAGTCATGGGATTGCCATAGCCTGTCTTGCTCTTACAAATGATTGCGTCTGATTGGCTAGGGAAGTTTGGGGGCCGAGACATTACCATGCGGCTGAAAGTTGAATTCTCCCTTCTATCATCTTTTCATTCACCCAATAGAGGATTCTGGGAGTTTCTGCCCGCCGTAGGCTTGAGCAATGCAAAGAGGATGACTGTATATGCAGTCACTCTGACTAGCAGGTTCTAGGCCGACGACCATTCTTTTTATTGTCATCTTGGACTTTACTTGTGCCTGTATGAGGGCATCTAGATTAAGGACGTATATTGGAGTGACTCGTATTTCCATGGAACTAATTGGAAGCGACTCTAACAAATAGGCAAGAAATGCAAGCTATTCTTTTAACTAGGAACCACTAACAGGTTACTCTATCTCCTCAATCTTTAGGATAAGCCTATGCAGCATTTCAGTATCTGGAATACTCGGAGGCGGCTCTCCCTCATCTATATAGTCTTCTTCATATGTCAGATGTATACCAAGTTCTTTCAAGGCAGCCAGATCTGACTTCCCCCAATTTTCTAGCTCATCTTGGATTTGTTTCAACCTTTTGAGTAAAATATTATCCAAAAACTCGAGAGCTCGCTTCTGATAATATCTGCCTTGTATAGGAAGATCTTGGTCAGGTCTTTTGAGCATCCCATCACCATCCTGTTTTTCCGCAGACAGCTCATCTGATTGTGTCTCGCTCTGCATGAAAGACTTGAATTCAGACACCAGCCTTTCCAAATGCTCGAGTCTATCAAGATCTTTGTCGCGTATCTCAAGGTCGTCGTCTTCTTCGTCCACTGAGTCAATATCTGCAATTATATCCTCTTTTCCATCACACGTGTGGGGTAACTCGAGAGCAGAAAATACTGCCTGTCGTGTGATCGTGACATAATGATCAAGACCCATGTATTGGCCATATTTTTCCACATACCACCGAAATAGTTTGCCGTAACTCCTCGCCCCAGAGTGAAAATCGATTGTTTCACGCTCTGCCATAGATTTCATCCTCAATGCGAAAGGGGTGCGGCCGTCCGGTGAGCAATGACAAGTGCAACTGGCGACCGAATCCGTAGTTAAGACTGATACTTCCAGTTTTTCTGCTACCCTGTCTAGATGGGGAATATCACAATCCGTCATTGCTGCCACATTCGCGGCTAGAACAAAGATCGATGGAATCGGAAGGGTAAAGGAATAGTCCCATTTCCAGAGGGTAGCACCGTGCTCTAGTAACCAAACCAGGTAGCTGAGCGCATCAGGGTTGTTATACATCCACGTTGGTGTGAAAGATTTGTCATAATGAATAGAAGACTCCTTAATTTGGTCGACGTCAATTATTGAAAAGCCGAGGTTGAAAAATATTTCGGCGTCATCGGGACAAACCAAGTCGACATACACCGTCCTGTAAAGGTACTCTTCCTCTCTAGAATTCGGTAGAAAGGCTGAGCATTCCCCAAATCCGAGAACGCCCTTCTGGCGAAGTAATTTGTCTACCTCAGCTGCGTAAACATCAAGTTCGATTTCGACCGAGCATAAATGATCAATATCCGCTTTTGAAAGGTTTCTCCGAGCGAAGTCTCGTAGACGTCGGCGTCGATCTCGCAACTCTTTTGCTACCAAGTTCTTGCAATGCCATGAAGAATCTCTGAATGAGAAACCAAACCCAGTGAAGTCGTTATAAGGGATGATGGGGCATCCTAAAGATAAGAGTACCCTGAGTGGCTGAGTACAAGGGCAGCTGCTTTCGTCCAAGCTATTCCCAGAGCCACAAAGACTCTGGCTGAGCTTCAGAGCAATTCCAAGGCAGCTAAGCTTGGATTGATCTTTCGCTGTGAGCAGTGCCGGGGTAGCTTCTTCCCCCAGTAATGCCAGGACTTTTGGTCGATACATAGCGAGATGGAATGGGTTCTGACTGTAAAAGCTCACTTCCTTGATACATTCTGGGTTTTTCGATAAGAGCCGTGTTATTTCGTCTTGGTCATTCCCAATAATGGCAACGGACAATGGGCCGTGAAGAGCTATTTGTTAGTACAATCGTCAGCCAGCAATGCTCAGACAGTGTAAGTATTAATAATACATACATTGTGCAAGGCTTGGATTTTGGGCAAAGTACTCAAATTTGTCACGGTCATCATAAAAAGAATATAACAGTGTACCCGGAGACGATATTTCGTTTTCATAGTTAATCTCGATATCAGAATTTAACGAGGCTGGAGGGAGACCTCTCCGAGCAGCCAGCTGAATCGGCAACCTAAATGATACATTAGTCAATTCTATGAAATCAATTAATTAGCTTACTCACAATCCTTCTCGATTATAACTTGGGACGGGTGTGCCCATTCTGATGAGAAACTCGATCAGATTTTCAATCAATAGCTTGTCACCATATGAAGATAAACCTGTAGAAAGGTACTATGAATCTTAGTCACAGAACATATGAGTCGCTTGAGGGCGCATTCTCACGATTTCGCCGAGCTGATGAAGCAGAGTATTTTGATCGAAGTCTACATCAAGAGGGCTTGCTTTTCCGGACTGAAATAGACTCCGCAACTTGCGACTTGCTACTTCAAAAGCCACTGCAGTCACGTTGGAATCCCAGTAGGTTGGATAGGAACGGCCAATAATAGATATAAGCTGAAACGCGGGGGCTTTTCTTTTATCAACCATTGGAAAGTAGGAAAAGCCTCGGTTGATACTGAAGCCCCCGGCTCCGGTACTGGTGTTGAATGATAGTCTGATAGCTTTGCCTATGAGACTGACGTGATAAATGAAGCCCAATGCTCGCGACCGTTTTTGTCCTGAGTTGGGTAGAAAGTAAAAGCAACCTTCTTCGTGCGAAGCAATGGTTTCAACCTCATCGATCACTTGGATAGGCCCGAGAGTAAGGCCGTTGCGAGTCCGGAGGCGTCGTGATCGACAATAACAGCGAGGAACATAAGAGGCCGCGGTAGCTAATGAACTCGGTTTCGAGGCCAATTTGCAAGCTGCGACGTAGGAAGCGTGACTGCTAGAGTGCACATCCGATAGGAGTGTTTCCGATTCAGATATAGGATAGCTCTCTGTTCTGTTGACGTCGAGGGTTGATAATTGAAGCTTATCGAAATATTCTTTGAGCATTGTTTCGATTTGGGGAGCAATCTCTTTGATATCGTTACGGAGAAGAGGAAGTTCTGACTTGATTTCAGCCACCGGCTCGTTCAAATCTTTGACCGCTGTTGATAGATTGGAGATCGAAGCTAATGATTGCTGGAAGCTCGTCGTATGCTGGCTTAACACACTGGTTGTCGCTGCGGTCATATCTCTAGAGTTCGGTTAATACGAATAAATAATGAAAATAAGAATCAAATAAAGAAAATCAATAAATAAAGCAGATAAAGTAGATAAAGAGACTTAAATAAAGGAAATCAAGAGAAGCTGTAAGTAGAACAAAGGATTTCATGCGAGGAAATAGAGTATAAGTTAAAAGAAGCCTTACAGATTGAGGCTGTGCAGAGCCAAATTCAGTGGTGTACAGACATGGTTAAGGGCTTTCTCAAGCTGTTCACCTTGAGACTGTTTCAATGGGTAGTAGAGTTTCCGAATGCCTTCTCTCATTTTCCCCGTTAGGGTCGATCGGGACGCAGGAGAGGATGTAAACTTCTTTTGGAAGTCCCTCAACTCTTCCAAGCTGGTCTCACATTGTTTCAAACAGTCTAGAGCGTGAGCTATCGAAGGAGAAGTATCGGAATTCAGCAATTCGCGCTTTAGCGCACCATCAAGTAAGCGAAAGCTGACTTCTAGCGCCTGGGCCTGACGCCCAAGTCGAATGAGAGCGTCGTCTCGATCATTGAAGCTGTTAAAGTAGGTCACAAGTCCAGAACAAACTTGTATCCCTAAGGGGATAATAGCAAGGGCAAGTTCTGCCATAATGAAGACGGTAAGGAGAAAATCAATTGTAGGATAAAAGAAGAGGAAAAGGCCAAGGACGCATTTTCATGATTGACCAAGTGTAACAGGTAGAGAATAAGGCGGCCAGTAACATCTCGCTACTACGCGCGCGCCAAAACGATCACCATTGCAAAAGGGTTACGAGGGATTTTTAGTGCCATACCATCTATGGAGCCATATTATAAGAAAATCTACCTAAATAAATAATAACTATTAACTTGAATAAATTGTATTTATTTTTTGTGTCTAAATGGCCAGAGATTTCAAAGTTCATTCTCTCTTGTATCTTTTCTTGCACAACATGTCATCCTTTTCTAGTTTCTTAAGTCTCCACTAACGAACACAACCAAAACGGTCGCATATTTGGATGATCTTTGGTACTCAGAACTATACTCACGCTGCTCTGGATCCAAAGTTTTCTGCCCTTTTTGCATTAGTCAACAACCTGACGCTGGCTGAGAAGATGACCGTGAATAGGGCGGTCAGACCGAGCTTCGAGTTGTCTGATTTGACGTTATACAGGACGACAATAGCTCCGATCAGAAGTAGGGCTGGCGGGATTATACTATGAATGCCAATATCTTCTTCCCTGTTGCATATGATATCAATGAGTTTGTAGTTGCACCACGAGTGTCCGATTCCTCGTCAACTTCAGCGATTTTGTATTGGTAAAGCTTTTAGAAACTCTCACCTCAAATAAGAAACCAAAGTAGTTCCGCACAAATGTTGTCAATCTATCTGGGGGCCCTGTGTATGTAAATCCAATAGGTCATCGGGGTCCTCATATAGATCTGATGTCCGCCAAGCATGGGGAAACTACACCCCTCATCTGGGCGTTTATGGAAAAAGTTTACACGGAATGCTTTCAGTGTCTTTATCGGGTGGCGGGATCGTTGCCAGAATGCTCTCAAACCAGTGCCTCTCCTGGAAGAGAATCAGTCAACGAAAGTAAGTGAGCAAGTCTCATACTATAACCCTTCAGCGTATCGAAGCATACCCTAACAGCGAGTCTAGAGAAAATGTTATTTCCCTCGCTTTTGCAAACCAGCTGAAGCTCGAGGTATGTGATGTATCTGAAGGAGATAGTTGCTTTACTCTTGCCAATGGAAAGGTTGTGAAAGCGATAGTATGTGTTCATCTGGCCTTTTGCTTTGCTGCCGGAACACTTTTGTCAACTGCATCCGTCAAGTATATGTACTACGTATTCGAATCCCTTGTCGTTCCTCTCGTCATTGGGATGGAGTGCCTGATGGTAACTGAGACTTTGAACAGGCATACAGATCGTCTCGTCAAGTCAATGATACCCTGCATGCAATCTTTGAGGGTCAATTATTCTTATTCTTTATATTCTATTACCCTTTTCGATCAGAGATCAATCAATATAGCACATCTAAAAAAACTATATTCTAATAATACACTTTAGGCACCAGGTATAATGCCATAATAAAATTTCCTCTCAATTGCCATATAATAAACCTACATAATAGCTTAGCAACTAAACCTTTAGCTACTAGGGCATAAAAAGCCATCTCCTAATTCTTTAATACTGGAAGTAGAAGTCTCCTTCTTTATAACCTGCCCCCCCTAAAGTCGCGATATTAATGCTAAGCAGACAAATCGCCTACTGGTCGAAATATGACTCCCTCTCTAAAGGCAACTCCCTCTCTAAATACTATGCCCACGACTGGCATCATGATGCCTCACAGCTGACCATCGAAAAGTGCAAGGAGCTGTGGGATGTAGTCCACAGCGACCTCGAAGCGCTCCCTCTCAAAATCCCCCCATCTGGCACTTTGAGGGTCAATGCCTTAAGAAAGAATGAAATGATTCGCCACAGTGTGGTACACGTCTCACCTAGATATTGCTATCCTTTCTGCCCAGAAGGTCTAGGAAAATACCCCAGGGCGGATAGGTTAGTGCGGTAAGTGTACGCGACAAAGACTGTTTAAGCTACAGACATGTTCAAATACATTATGCTGATAGGAGTCCCAACGACCCGGTTCTTCTTGATGTATTAGCACAGCTTCCGGACCGTTCGAATGGAGGAAGACAGCGACTATTCGTAGCATCCACCACCTTCAAGTGAGACCGCACTGGATTTTGGTGAGAATTGCCCAGATTGAGGCGAACATTTAAACCAATGAGTCACTCACTCTATGGCTTGTGTTGATGGTATAAAAGAATAGTCTACAGCATTGAGTATCTCCAGTAGATAACATGCTTTTATTAATCCTAAAGTGAAGTTTAGAACCCAATCTATATCTCCCTAGCCTAAAATGCCACAGCCCTCTCAATATCTCATATTATACTGTAGCAGTTATGTCTCAAACAAACCGTCCGAGATTTTGACAACGGCATAACATTTGAGAGGTGTAAATTGGATGATGAGAATCTGATCATGGTAAGTTATCGTAAGATTCCACTATTCTTGGCTTTCTACTCTATCGCGTTGCCTCTAAAGTCTATACCTGCAAAATGATCTGACAATGACGCTGTAAACGTAGAAATCTGTGATCTAGGCTAATTTCACAAAAACTCAATCAAATCCGGAAGCAGTCCATCCCTTATATCTCCTTTCCCCCGTCTAGCCATACTCATTTCATCATTTCAACCAGTAACGGAGCTTCCCCCGCCACAAACCGCATTCCTTCCATCAAGCCATGCACGCAATGCCGTCCCCACGGGCCGATCCCTGATGTAAACTCCCCGAAGTCCCTGAAGCTCTCGCGGCAGCCTCAGCAACACGCTTCTGCGCTAGACCACCGAGCTTGTCCGCTGCGTTTTTCAGACGCATTGGGTCAGCGCCTTTGATGTCAAGGTCGCCGTGGACTCTAACTCGGTTGCCGTTCTTAAAGAAGATGAACGTGGGCATGGCTGCGACCTTGTACTCTTGCGCCACCTCCTGCACGTGGTCTACGTTGACCTTTGCAAATGCTAGAATGCCATCGACGCTATATTTGGTGGCAAAATCCTTGTAGAATGGTTCGATGTTTCTGCATGGTCCACACCAATCAGCATAGAAGTCGACCATGACATATGTTGTTGAGGCAAGGAGCTTGTCGAACTCTGCTTTTGAAGTGATGTAGTGCACCATTTTGTTGGTATTGATCCGCGGTGATCGACAAGAGGCGGAAGAAAATTTGAGATTTGATGATATCAGAGTAGATTAGGTTGAGATGGCTGAGATTTGATGATATAAATGTCGATTAGATTTAGAGAGTTGAAATAGCTTATTCTTGACCCTGTTGAGGTCTGACGTGTCTATATACTCGCTTCGCATTGCATAGATTTTGACAGAATCGCAAAGACGATTTGAAATCTTCACGTGACGTAAGTGATTCCACATCGTGGGATTTATGGGTCAGATAAAACTCCGATGAAGATATGGTTGACAAATACAACTCCCACTATCCTGACGAATAATCTCTAATCGTGTACCTATATTTATGTCTTCTATAGCGGTCTGGTTTTTATCCGACCCACCAGATTACCGAGCCACTTGTAAGCCACAGCCTGATTATGTCACGTTTTGAGGCTGATCAGCGTGCCAAAGAGGTAGAGGGTGTCATAAATCCAGAACAGCTTACATATAGTATTTATACCGGAGTGGCCATCTATTTCTGTCACCCGTCATTGGTAGCTATCAGCTTGACAAATCATTACGATCTACGAAAAATGTTTCAGATGCAACGTCAGAAAATAACGCAACGCCAATCATCATTTATCAACGTCACCAAACATTCCAACAATTATAAAAACCGTTGATCTTGCATCGCACGGCGGCTAGGCTTGCTTTTGCGCCGTATCATCATTCTAGAAGCTATTCTCCCTGTTGCTTTTTGTGACTCGCATAACCATACCCCGGACAAGTACCCTGCAACGATCATCTTCAACGTACGTAATATCAATCAGCAATCGTCGCATAATGCTTCTTACATGTTACACCTCACAACAGTTTGGTCTGGTCTCGGCCCAACTCCGTCAATTATCACCTCCCTCTTAGGGCTGCCTCCCGCAGTGGAGAGGAGATACACGGGGCTTCGCTAAGGTAAATCCGGAAGCTTGGCCGACACCACCTGGAGAAAATCACCCTATAATCCACTGTATAAAGATGCACGACGGTAACTCAGTTGAATCGTTCCATTGCTTGGCTGTTTAGGTCCGAGACTAAGACTACTCTACCCCGGAGAGAATAAGCACAGTTATGACTATTGATCAATGCAAGCAATAGCTCAGGCAATTAATATCGGGGAACCGTCACTATCATCTTGACGATTGGCGGTTATCGTTTACCGTGTTCCTTGTTCTGTTGCTAAGCGAAGCCAACCAGCAGCGTAATTGCACAGAATAGTTCCCCGGCTAACAACTAAAACTCTCGGCCTGCATTAACGTGAACGCTTTGATAAAGAAGACAAGAGAAAGACACAGGTCACCCTGAATTAAAAATTAAAAGCCAAAAGCCTCCTGCGAGTCACAACTAAGCGACAAAATAGAGATGCCTTATTCGGCAAGCGTCTGTGCGAAGTTTGACAGGACTAAAAGCAGTAAATTTCGTGACTATCATTTCACTCGGGTAGCTCGGTCTCCAAAGCTAGAGAAGCGCTGGCCTTCGGAGCTGAGACACTTCGCAGTGACGATCCGGCTCGTTTCTGCCCTTAGAGAACGCATAGTCAGGGCCACATGTGTCACTGCGTGGAGTGATCGGCGAGTCAAGTCCCTGGTGCCCACGCGATCGGTTGCTTGGCAAGGTGAACTAGCAAAGTTTATTGGAGGATTCCGCAGGAAATTCCGCAGGGAGCATGAGGCCATTGAGACCACCCGAGGACAGCTAATCTGCTTGTGGATAATAAAAAACAGGGGCCCGCGGGCATGATCCGTCTGCTGGCTGGAATGCTGTTGGGAAGACGTTACGCGAGGGCTGTGCGCCACCATTGCCACCGAAGGAAAAATAGCGCTTCCAGGAGTGTTCTAGGCGTGCGTAGGTGATGTGTGCAGTGCAGTGCATTACAGCAGTATGATGGGCTGGCTCAGCTGGTGCGTCGATGATCAAGGGTACCCTGCCGCGGTTGGACTCGGCCAAGTCTTAATGGCAAGCATTTGAAGCACAATCGATTCAAAACGTGGCGAACTGGTTTCCCTTCCTTCGATCGTACTGCCTTTTTTATTCCTCACAAATTACTGGGGGTCCTGGTCACTGGCCAGTGGTTTTTGAGCAGTCAGCGTAGGACCGAAAGACACCCGCTATTTGGCCCGGTTTATCAGACCGAACGACACTCTTTCAGTGGCGTAAAACCGTGTAAAAAACGGGACCTAGAATATCCAATGTCAGCTCCAGCACTAACCAAGCCACTAACAAGACCAGACCAAGCTAAACATGTCCATTGCTCCCGATCGAGAGGCCCCTGAGACTGGCTGGATTCTTGAATCTCAAACTCCACCTTGATTTCTGGAGGTTGGATTAAATACTAAATAAACCCGGGCACTTAGTTTCCCCCCCTTTAACCCACCCCCGCGGTGTCTGTGTTGTATTGTGTTTTACTGGTCTCTCTTTTATTTTTTTGCTTTATTTCCAACAGTCAAGTCAAGTGTCTCATATAAGTCATGCGCCGTTGCATCCTCG
>JAADJG010000828.1:0-36757 GCA_012932025.1 Fusarium austroafricanum | reverse complement strand
ATTATAAACTAATAGATTATAATTCTCTTAATTTTAATCAATCTGAGACGATGCATTGCACGTTTTTCATGTAGTTTATGGTTTTATTTAAATATTTATTCACACACTGCTAAGCTCGAGAAACCAATATCTAAAACTTCCTGTCATCGAAGCTTTCAAATTTCTCGCTGAGGATCTTTCTCGTCAAATCCATCAACTTCTCGCCAAGCTCTTCATTCTGCGAAAGCTCACTACCTGACTCTGGTACGGCAGGAGGACAGATATACTGCCCTGACTTGTCAGTCATTGTCGCAGCCCATATAGAGCTGACGGCGCCCTCAAATTGATCTTTCTTGAATGGCTCTATGCCGACAGACATAGCGTATCCCGCAAGAGGATACCTGTAATATGTTAGTCTGGATGCGAAATGTGATTACGGCTGTACCTACGCTTCGTGGATGTGCTCGACGCTCTGTCTCGTACTAACAAATCCAGGATGCGTAGCATTCATCAAGACCTTGGGATTTCCAGCTTTCGTGACATGGCGATCAAAATATCGGGTATACAAAATACTGGCCAACTTAGATCGTCCATACTGAGGGTTCGGTCCGAGATCCTGGTTAAGCTCATCCAAGCTCTCGAACTTGACGTTGTTGGGAGCTCCCTGATGCGCATTGGAGGCAAGGTTGACGATCCTTACTGTACCGTGCTGTTCAGCCGTCTTCTTCAGAAGTTCGAGGAGGTAGGAAGTAAGAAGGACGTGGCCGAAGTGATTTACAGCCATGTGTTGATCAACGCCATATTCCGAAAGCTGATACGTCATGATTCCTCGACCAGCATTGTTAACAAGGATGTCCAAGCGACCAGTAGAACTCTTGATCTGCTCAGCAGCCTTCTTTGTCTCAGCCCAGTTGCTCAAATCGCACTTTATCCATTCAGTGCGATCAGCCTTTTCTTGGCCTAGCTCTTCAGCGACGGACTTTTTGGCGCCCTTGACGACGTCCTCTGACATCGAGAGGATGAAGAGTTTGCTGATGTTGTGCTCGAGAAGAGTATGGGTGACACCATAACCAATACCCTCGCTGCCGCCGGTTACTACGGCGACTTTGCCGGAGAGGTCGGGTGTTTCTGAGAGGGAGAATTGGTGAGTTGCGAGCTGTTGAGCTGGACCGCCAAAGTTCTCGGCGATGGTGTTCTACATAAGGTCAGTAATTGGATGAAAGATCAATACAGACACAATCATACCTTGACTGCATCAATGATGGAAGAAGCCATGGTGTTGGTTTGCGTTCTTCTCCAGAAGAGAGCGTTCTGAGGGCAGTGTAGAATGGGGACTTTGATCAGAGCTGGGCTGGAACTGCGGTATAATAACCCTGTAAAAAGTCTTTTCCTCGAAGTGAGATACAAAGTCTTTATTCGGAATATGAATGAAGGAACAGTTTTGAAACGAATTTCTGTCGTTCAAATCTGACATATACTGCAGAAACTCATGAATCACCACTCTGCGCTGAGTCAATGACGTACTTGTTGCAAAAACGATCCTCACTGGAGACAATGACAAATTGACTCAGAAATCGTCATGATTATGCACGGTGTCGTTTGAACTTTTATTTCTCATGCCTTGCATTCCATCCGGTTCTATACTAAGTATGCTTTATAAAGCTCCGAGCCTTACATTAATACCCCAAGGCCCCCCAATGCCATCCCCTTATGCAGAGGAGGCCTTCTCCATCTCATCGAAGAACATCATCTCCACTGCCTTTCTCTGGATATTTCCCTTTGGAGTTCGAGGTAATGTTCCTTGAGGGACGACAAAGATAAACCGCGGCTCAGTGATCCGTTCATGCAGATACTTGCGCTTGTGAAAAGGCTCTATCCTGCGAACAATCTCCTTCTTGAAATCCGACATCTTTTTCTCAGATATTTGCAACGTATCGTAGTTCTTCGGCTCAACAACCATAGACGGAGAAGGTCGCCCAGTACCGATGATGGAAACCGCGCTGATGAGATCAGCTTCACAAACTTGCATCGCTTCAGCCTCGAGCGACCCGGCGTCGCAGACTAATGCCAGCTGCATTTTGATTCTATCATCGACACGTCCTTTGTACAAATACTGATCGGTGCCAACTCTCTGGAACAAATCACCTGTGTGGAATTTGCCATCTTCTTTAAGAAGCGACGAATCAGGACAATTGTCGGCTTCAGGAGGGATGACTAGCTCAAGGAGCTGATCTGACCCTTCGCCAAGAGGTACGAACTCGCATGGATTCTCCGGAAAGGGAACAAGGTATGGCGAAACTTCATCAGATCGCATAAACCACCCAATTTCTGTTGAACCATACCCATTAATCAATCTTATCCCTTGTTCTCGTGCCCATACCTCATCGCTTGGTTCAAGATCTGCACCAGCGTGAAAGATGTGATGCAAGCTCTGGAGTTGCTTGAGCAGTGTCTCATTCGTGCGCGCTTCTTTCAAGAAACTTGAGAGAAGAACGGGAAAGGTGCTCAAAGCCGTCAAACCGCCTTCTGCGATCATATTCTGAAGTTCAGAGGCCGGATAAGGAATACTTCTGGGCGCGATCAAACAACCACCATTGGCAAGCGCTTCTACGAGATTAATAGTATTACCCAAATGGGTAAAAGAGCCCCTTGTCAGAAGTCAGTTTTGAAGTATTAGATTGCAAAGAAGAACTAACATAAAGGCGTATACTCCGTGGGGGTTGTCCATGTAAACAAGTTTGTGCCTGCGAAACAGACAATCCAGCCACTTGACAGTAGTTGGGACCAGCTTCGGCATGCCAGAAGTCGAGCCTGACGTGTGCAAGATAATCATGACTTTGTCGCCTCTTAGAGCGCCAGTCACTTTATCAAGTCGTATATCCTGCGGTGATGGTCCATCCAAAACATTCTCAATATGGAATATTGGAAGAAGACAGTCTTTGACCAAAGATTCACAACTCGAATCATAGATCAAGCATGCGGCTTTGCTTTTGACTAAAAGTTCGTTGACAATGGACATATCTGTCATTCGGAGAGAGAACATCTGAGGGATAAAGCCGGCTCTCTGTAAACCAAGAAAATGTAAGAGATCGTCATATGACCATCCTTTCATCCTGCGAAAGTTTAGACCAGGAATCACTAATTCGGAAGGGAAAAAAGGAAAAAAAAAAAAGAAACTTACCAAACCCCGACTACAGCTCCTTTAGCGATACCTGCCTCAGACAACACCGACACCCAGCTCTTTGCCGCATTCTCGATGTCATTCCAATATTCTGCATAAGATATAGTCTTATAAGTGCTGGTCGAATCAGACTCCAGAAATCGAATTGCTGGAGCTTCTCCCCAAGACTTGGCAATGGCCTCAATAATAGTAAAGAAAGTATAATAAGTTCGCATTTTGAGTTCCTGTGATTCAATGATTTTTTGGACTAAAGAAAGGACAGAACCTCGTTTTTATAGTTACTTTGAGAATCAAGCATCTCTAGGGCGCAGTCTCACTCAGCGCCAGTCGATCAAGTAAGAATCCCTGGATGAGTAAGAATTTAGGCCAAGACATGTCGCTTAGATAAAAAAATGCGGAGAGACGGCTATACGGCATTCCCATTTGATCATTTATTCATTATTGACCAATTATATACCAAGGCATGGTAAAAGTAATCGCCGTTTACCGAGGATTATTGTCGATCACGATGCGACGTTATGTGTTATATTTTTACCTTTCGTGGATAGCTCCGGCATACGGAGTATACAGTTGCCCCATTGTCTTTGAACTCTGCTTGACAATGGAGATAAAAACCACCGAAAGAGAAATAGTCATCGTTTGGGTTGTATACACTAATTAGCTCACACCAACACAGTATCATCAGTCACACTGCCTTCCAATACCTCTGGCCTCATTAATAACCCCAATAATAGTCATAATCCCGATGAAAACGACCAATCATCCAGACTAACTCTGATCTTATTAGTTCTATATGGTATTTCCAGATCCACTCTCATCCTAATCAAGAAGATAGCAACATCTTCATGTGACTGCAACACCGCAATATGCAAGCTGTTTGACCGCTTCGGTCATGGGCATTTATATCTGCACCCCAGCTCATAAGAATTTTAGTTATTATAATGTTTCCTTAAGACGCTGTGTAGTTAGCAACAATGCGCTTCTTGTGGCTGACTGCGTTAATGAGACCTGTTGTTTTCCACAATAGGAGCTGTGCTGCTTGGATGTAGTATGAAGCTACAGTGTAGTGAAGTGATGTGCGATTGTTAACATCAAGTTTCTAACAATATTCTAGCCCTGTACATCATTTGCGTACATGTCCTCTAGGATCTGCCAGACTCGTCGACGATTAGTGAATCCACCAGGGACATCCAGCCCAACGTCCTTATAATCCCATGCGTCTTCATCCCTGTAACTGGCCGCGTTGGATGGCAAAGGATGTGGAGAACTTGTTACTTGTCTTGTGAGCTTTTCCCAGTTCCACTTGTCAGCATCGTGCAAGCCAGTCTTATCATGGACAGCTTTGATGTCAAGATCCCAGAGAAAAGGGATTTGGAAGAATATCTGCTTCCATATAGACTGAGGGAGGTCATAACTGCACTCGAGAGTGACCTGATCCTCATGGAAAAAGGTACAAACATGATCGTCAATCTCCTTTTGCGATGCTTTTATGGAGCTTTCAGCTGGTTTGCTGGAAGCATCACTAATTTGTTCGAGATTCAACATCAACTGAGTGGTCAAGTTAGGGATGTTGATAGGCTCCTCATCCCACTGTTGTGAATCCGTTAGCATAAATCTTGTGCAGTAGAGCTATTGACCATACCCATCCTTCCCATTCATCACCCCATTGATCAAGGCAATGATACGGGACATAATACCGATCGAAGCCAAGAGAGAGCGGCTGGCCCGATTGATTATTGGGAATGGGAGGAACATAATTCATGTCCCTTGGAAGCCGTCGCTGTCGACGTCCCTGGCTAAGATAACTGGCACACCGACGTTCCAGGGTTAACCAGAGATCACTGATTGAGCGAACCTTGGCATTGAAGGAGGTTTTCATGACGCGATTGGCGATTTCTTCGCAAGCTGCATGAATTCCCAGATACATTTTGGCCGGAGCGATATCTGATTCATGCTGATAGGCGTATTGAGGATATATCTGTTCTCTACTTGGAAGAAGTAGTATTTTGCCTGGGAAAGAGTCTACCTCGGCAGTATAACGAATGACTTGTTCATCAATGACACTCAGCGACTCAGATGTAGTATTGGATCTCGGCCAGTGAGGACCCGCTAGAACAATTGCGTCGCTTCCAAGGGCCATGCCACAAATGGTGCAATAGACATAGTCGGGATTTGGTGCCATGGCTGATAGGTTTACAGAAGTGTAGGCCAGGAAAAGGAAAAGGACGACAATAAGAGCAAACAAAAGAGGGACAGGACTGAATGATGCGAACCGAGCAAGATAGAGCAAAAGAACTCTGGGGGCGGCTGATATTTAGCGAATTGGGTGTCTAGTGCGGCGCACGTCCTTATGCGTGAAGCAAAGTAAAGATTCACCGTAATGAGTGATATTGAGGCGACGGTGGAGAAAGAACCCTTAAATAGATATACATGTTAGAATATGAAGGGAATGGAATAACTGGAGGTGATTCGTAGGGCTGAATAGAATGCGTATAACCCGGCTTATCGCTCAGCTGCAGCCTGCAGGTGATCCAGTAACATCCTTAATGATATTAGCGGAAACACTAGCCTGTAGGAAATCCGCTGTAGCGGTTCATTATCCAACAATACTGTTGGGCTGTCTGAGGCCCAGACCACATTGTGGCATAACTTTACGAATATTCTTCAAGATCCAGTTTGAAACATCTTATTTAGCGTCTGCCCTGAGCCATAATGGAATCATGGATTTTACCCGTACCCGAACCACGCATCTCTTAATACAGAGGCAACGACAACGGCCATCTCCGATGACTCCTATCATTTCTCACTCAGCTCTTGCGCCACGACAACCACTTATACCCAGTGCAATCTCAGCACGGGTCACCACTGAGCACCCTACGTCATAAACTCATCAGTGCATCAGTTCAGCCTTGGAAAGAGGTTTTGCACATATTCTTCGGACTCTCGCATAAATGTAATAGAGCTCCATATATTACTCAGAGGATCCGTTGTAGAATCTGCTTGTATTACAGTAAGGAAAGAAGATTAAAAAGTCTCCACCACAAAGAGAGGCCGCAAGTAAGGAAGATTAGTCATGAGACTCATTAGGAATCGGTACAACAGGAAGGGATTGGCATTACTCCTCTCGGATGCATGTCATGATCGTCTCTTTTCTTTGCCTGCCGATAGTTGTACGATGTACTTAAAACTGCCAATCAATCTGCCTGGCTGCAGCACAGTACATGGATATACATCTTTTCGGGCTGTGCGATGCTCGGTAGATGCACGACGTGCATGAATGGTGGTCAGCATCTGCCCATTTCGACATCTTGGTGGCCTCAATTTGGCCTTCATCCCGAGAGCCATATTCTCTCTTGAAGACCTCACGATCCCTTTCACACATGACACCAGGACATCTGAAGCTCGTCGTCAGTTTTGAGATAAAGATTTTGGGCCTTTTTGTTCACTAAATATGACGTAGAGTACTAACAACCGTTCAAGATAAGCCATCGTATTTATCCCTCAATACAACCGTGCTAGACCATACTAACTCATGCAAATGATCACGTTCGCATTTCGGTTGCAACCAATACCTTTGTACCCAGTTTTTGTTACCAATGGAGATAGAAAGCCGCCAATAAGATTGTTGCAGAATGCACAGCTTCAGCTGTACATCCGCAATACTGCGAGACTTTGAGCAATGAAGATGCTGTATTTCCCACCCGAACCACAGAGTCCAATAGCAGATGCATTGAATCCACAAGGCATTTTTTTGTCCACGTCAGTCTTTTGCGACCTAGCAAGAAACAGGCAGCCCAGCAGAGCCTCATCTGATTTAACTTGTGGATTGGTTTCGGCTAAGAGCAAGATAAGCTTGCCACTCGCCAATCTCCCTTCCCGTTGTCGAAGATTCTTGATTCTACTACCAGTTCAATTTGAGGTTTTGTTTCGCTGCTTTCTCCCTATGACTTCATTATCCTAGGTATTCGCTATGGTGTCGACGGCCCCGCCAGCTCGCGACGACGCAGAGAGTCATCGTCGGGCAGACCCTGCACAGGACGAGGATAAAAACAAGATACGATATGAAAAAGGTTCAGCTCCCAAGCGTCCACCCAAACTTAGGCACAAGAAGCCTGAGCACTATCGACAACATAAAAGCGAGCACTCTTCCCAAGTTCCGAACGATCCGTACATGGGGCAAGCTCGCAACCAGACAGTGCCCTTGGTGCCCCCATATCCCGGCGCGTACCAAGCGATGCCACCGGGAAGGCTCTTCGGAGCAGGTGCAAGTGCAGGACCATCTACTGGATATGGACACCCTGGCCCATATACATATCCAGGATCTGCTGACTACTTCACTGTCCCACGGGCCGCTGTCCAAAACCCTCAGTACTTTGGACAGCCAGGCCCATACAATGCCCATGCCCCTCCAACAGGATACTCCGACGCTGGCTATGGTCCCGGCGACTACAGTTATGAAGAAGCACCACCCTATCCAGATTACCCAGCCCAAGATCCCAATAGAACCCCAATCCGCACAAAATCCTCTCGAAAACCAAAGCCACCGGCGCAACGCGGCACGGGGTATGCTTCTTACACAGCTGCACCTACCCACCAATCACAGCCACGGAATAGGAGACCTTCAATGGTGAAGGAAGGGAAAATGAAATCAGAAGACGATATTACCAACTCTGAAATCATGCGGGAGCTGAGAAGTCTCCAGCGACAAGTCAACAAAGCAAATGCCGAGATCCAATCAGACCCAGGAAGACGAGATGGTCGGCGATATACAAGCCCATCTACGACCGCAAGCCACTTCACATTCGACGATACCAGATCTCTCGACATAGAAAGACAACGGTCTGATCATCTCACAAGTATCATCTATCGCCTGCTTGAGGACAGGCAGAAGGGAGGGTATCAGGACGGAGTCTCGAGAAGAAACATTGTTGATCTTCTTCGGGGTATGGAAAACAGAGAAACGGGTTTAGTGTACCAGCCGGACACTCAAGAAATTCAATCGAAGTTGGATACGATACTTGAGTATCTCCAGATCGAGAACAGATTGGAAAGTCCACTGGAGCCACAAAAGCTCCCTGATGCTTACAACATCAGACAGGGCCCTCGCTCAAGGGGTCAGCCGTCTGTTGTTTCAGCATCTTCGGTGCGCGAACCGGCCTCGCCAACTTTGAGTCGGGCGCCACCACGTCGTTTCGAGTCGTATCCGTCGGCAGACAAACCACTTCCTGTCGCTGTACAACCATCAAACCAAGCTCGCGTCCGACAGAAACTCCCCATGATGCCGATGCCAGAGCCAGAGCCAGAAGAGGAGCTGGAGCAAGATCCGGAAATTTTCGAGTATGAACAACACGAACCCACCATCCGGATGCCGATCCGACCAAGACGTCTAAGTTCGAATCAGAGCATGGCATCCCAGGATAGATTGAGACACCAGTCATCTGTTGGCCAAAGGAGTGAAGTTCGGCCCCCGGTTAGGAAGATTGTTCCAGGGGATCAACAGAAAGTGAAATCTGGTCGCCAGGCGTATGTTGAAACAGAATCGGATGATGAAGAGCCAGCCCGACCAGTAGTGTATAATTCACCGCCCAAGGTGCCTGATGCCCCTGGACAGTCTGAACCGCCGAGACGAAGACGGTCCTTAAGGTCTGTAAGATTTGATTGAGTATGGTGTATTTTCTTAGTAACGACTTTAACGATTTTATGAGGAATGGCTACAGAAATGTGGCGGAATTATGAATTGAGCTGAGTAGGGAGTCTATGATTCGATCAATCAGGAATATTATACTATTTGGGAGGTGGGAAAGGGTTGTAGGATACAGACGGTCAATTTGAGCACGAGAAGGGAAAATAGAACAGTAAAACAAAATATTAATATCTCTTACTAAGATTTAATATATATAACAAAAGGCTATCGGATCCAGCAAGTGAGGCCAATGCGCAACCTGTTCAGCCAACGCTAAATGTTCGAAATTTCTATAGACGAAGTCTATAATCTAATATATCCGGACTTGGTCCAATATCTTATTTCACTTGGCGACAATGACACTGGAACAAATACTAGACAATTAGTAGCTCCTGCAAAGCTCAATCTGACAGAAACTCCATTTAATGGATAAATATATGAAGTAATGCTGCGAAATAGCTGCTCTCGTCCTCAAAGGCATACTAATTAATGCGTTTACAGCATATGCATCAAGTTGACAGACTCCTTTTACTGATGGCCAAGGAGTAAATACCTCTAGCTTTCCAAGTCTCTAATGAGATCTTCAAATCGCCCTAAAACATCCGTTGAACTCTATCCAAACCTTGCCAAAAAAAAGTCTGAAAGAATCTCCGGCCCGAGAGATATGGGCGACTGAAAGGCTTCATTGCATAACTTGTGTTCTCTATAAACGTCGGATGACAGAAAATAGCTGAACCAGCTACTCAGGGTCTGGTAGACTCTCGATAAGCTCAATTGCCTTGTGATCCACAATCGCAGCATTATAACGCTCACACATGGGAACCACGCGCTCCTTGACCTGTAAGTCATAAGGGGTGAGAATCCAGCCTATGCCCGACATTGTCGACTTCGAATACTCTCTCATGACCTCTTCATCCTTGGTTGAGAGAGCCGGGCCACCAAATCGAGCGAGAGCCTGAAAATAATGGTCGATGACCGCTACCTCATGGGCCCTGCGGTCTTTCACGGACAAAGCGCCTACTACAAAGTAGGCCAGGTCGTGGAACGGCGACCCAATCTCGAAGGTCTGCCAATCAAGAAAGCTTGGTTTACCAGTCTTGTCGATAAATGTGTTGCCTGAATGCGGATCTCCATGTATCAGAGACCTGAACTTTGGGTTCTTGGTGGCGAAGTGCTTTTTTATGGCAGCCACGGTTCGCTCTCGGGAACCCTTGATGATATCAGGGCACGGTGGTCGATCAGCACCGAGGATTTGGTCATCCCACATCAACGTCAGACCAATGATTATACCCTCGTATGTAGGTGTGATCCAGGGGCAGTCAGCCTGTGAAACGCCCCAGCTGCTCGCATGCAGCGCGGCCAGCTGCTCGACGCCAGCTTTGGTCTGCTCGACAGACCAATCATCTTGAGGGTTTCCAAATGTGAATCCGGCGTGTTGCAAGTCGTCCATGACGAGGATACCCTGCTCGTCTGAGTTTCCTGCCCACCATACCTTGGGGAGAGATATGTGGCTGAGGGTCGGCGCAACGCGGCTGAAGAACCTAGCCTCATTGGTGTACGCAGCTATGAGGAGGTCCCTGTACTGCTCGTTGGCCAGCATGGCAGGATTAAATCCTCCCTTGAGGCACACGTTGGTTGGTCGGTCTTCATCACTATTGTCGTCCTGGTATTTGATAGTGAAGAAGAGTTTGCTAGCCGTGGCGTTCAGGATACTGCGAGTGAGCTCTATAGACTCGATCTTGTGTCCCAGCACAAGACCAAGCCAAACCGCTGTGACTTGTTCGGGGAGGGCGGGAAGCGGGTATATATCGGATGCAGTCATGGTGTCAGAATGGAAGAAGAAATGTCAGGGAGTGTTGACCTAGATGGCACGAAGGTTTCCACGTGGTTGTTTTTATATACGATTCACAGCCAGCTTGAGATGCAGAGGCATTGCTACGCTAGCGAGCCTCGCGTAGTCTAGCTTAGGCATAGTACTAAGACCGTGGGTTTTGTCCAGGGGCAGGTAAAAGTTGGTCGATGTTCTCGTGCAGGAGTCGACTCCCAGTTCACTGGATAAAACAGTGCAAGGGCAGATAGCGCAGCAGACGCCTTGTGCAGGAGAGAAACCCACCAGTCAAATGCACAAAGACCAGGCAGATATAACCTGGGTAGGATCCACTTTATGACCCTGTCTGTGTTGGTCGAGTCGTTGTTGGTTGAGTTGTTGTGTTGGTAGTTATATCCCTCAAAGAAATTATCGTACGGCACACATTAAACTGTTATAAGATCCGCGGGACACTTGCCCTTATTGGGATCTGATGATCCTCCGGACCTGTACCCGGGTCAAGGGTTTGAAGCTTTTCCAAGGGACATAATAGGGTTAGCGAGCATCATACCACGGAGCCACATGCAAAAATACAGGGATTTAGGCATTGACGGCGGATTGTTTCCGGTTTAATCGGACAGGAGCGGGAAGCCCATTTAAAGGAAGCTGTTCCCTGCTAAAAGAGCATTTTCAGGGTCTTTCACTGGCTAGACATTCCTATAAAGAGGGACGGCTCCACATATGAAAGTTCATGAGGCTGCGAGGCATAGTGAGTTGAGTTTCACCCCTTGGCTGAACCTCGTACAGACTGGGGAAGTCCTTGTAAACTTACGTACCAGAGCTCGCGGCGCAGAGACGGACGTTGTTTCTTTTCTCAATAATGTATTCTTTGCTGCGGTAGAGTCGAAAGTTAGAAAATGTTTTATTCCGCTTGACCTCTTTTCCTTCTTTTGCCCATCTTTGTTTTGTCTTTCTAAGCGAAAATGGCTCCACGAGACGCTTATTTTCCGTTGGTGATCTCTTTGATAGTGGTTGACAGCATTGCTGTTGGCTTGAGACTCTGGGCCCGAAGTCTCAAGAAGGCCTTGGGATACGACGATTATACTATGACTGTCGCGTTGGTAAGTAGCCCACGTGTTCCGACATTGTCTGTCACGACGAGGCTAATATGGGGCTAGGTTGGCTTCATTGTCTTCGGTGCAATGGAGCTTCAGTCTATACGATATGGTATTGGAGCAACGACTATGGAACCTGGCTATGACCCAACCAAAGCAGCCATGGCACGTCTTTATCTTCCTGTTGGCAGGACTAGCACGCTGATATGACTCAGTACTTTACGACCGCTCCGATCGTCTATATTCTGACCACTGGCATTACGAAGCTTGGTGTTGGACTGGTTCTCTACCGACTCGCGAACGGCGCCGACATGAGGATAGTACGAATAATTCTCCTTATATCAATGGTCATCCTCGTGCTGTGGTTCTTGGTTACGGATCTTATCTTCGCCCTGCAATGCCGCCCACTATCCGTGGCGTGGGGCGTTGGGAAAGGCGACTGTGTTTCTACAGCAGTTCTCGGGGCCACTGGAATTTGTATATCTGCTATGGATATGGCTATCAGTTGGTTCTATGCGGTATGAAACTCCCCATTACACCAAACCCTTGTGCCATGCACTGACTGATTGAATGCGAGGTGTAGCTTCTGCCCATCTACATGCTTTACAGGACTCAGCTCCCTCTCAAGCTCAAGATCATGGTCATAATTTTACTGGGACTGGGTGCCCTGTATGTCGTTACTCGTTCCCGATATAATACGATGCGGATATTCTGACATTAACACAGGAGTTCAATAGTTATCATTGTTCGCCTCAAGTACCTCCTTATCTTGAATAAGATGACCGCAGCATCTGGCGGTCTCGCAACTCAGGATGCCGTTTTAATCACAATCGAAGGAACTATCTAGTAAGCTAGCTCTCCACCAAATTACCTACACCAATTCTAGCATCAAAACAGGCTGTATTCTAACCGCTCGAAATTCCTTTAGTTCCATCCTCGAAATTGGCCTCAGTATCCTAGCTGCCTCATTGACCGCGCTCCGGCCGCTCTTGAAGAAAATCCCCTGTCTCGGCGACGTCACTCGAAACGGTTCTGGGCCAAAAGACTTTGGCTCCTTAGTTACTTTTGGCAATTCCGGCCAGCACAACAAGGGACCGGCGTATCGGCTTGAAGACAGAGGAGTCATATCCGACGCCGACAGCCAAGAAAACATTATACCTACCCGACCAAATGAGATTGTGAAGCAAACGGACGTCGAGCTCAGCTATTCCCCGGCAGACATGAAGAGAGCAAAGGTGCGCGACGGGGAAGCCTGGTAGCAGAACCTGGATCTGTCTTGATAGACCGACTGTGCACGCGAAGATAAAAGCAAACAGGCGCTATGGATTCTTTATATTCATCATATTGCGTATTTCCAGGCAACGGTATATACAGCAACTTGGGTTTCTCTTCTTTTGGTAGGCTCTTAGGTATACGGAAAAGCCACCTGCAGTGCATATTGGCGGCGTTATACATTAATTCATTCAGCTATGAGCACAGATCAATTACGAAGAATTTGCGGGAAAAGATCATTAAGTTTTACAACAGCTTAATCACTGGGTAGGTGGAAAACGTCAGGGGACTTCGACCAGGTGAATACGCAACAGCAACGGTGAAAATCAAGGAGACGAATGCGAGGACATTCCCTGCAGTGGCGTTGTGTATTCATTCAACCAACACAAATTCATGATGATTCCAAGTCTTTCTTGCATGGTTATAGATTAAGACCCGCCTAACCAGTCTTTAAGATCTCATGATAGGTTTGTAGATGAAACCGGCAGCTCGCCTGCGACGCCGGTGGCAGGGAACTTTTGAGCGTGCTGCACGTCAACCAACACAGCGTCGCATCACTGAGCTAACAAATTTAATCCACTACCAACACTGACGATGACCCGCTAGCGCGAGAAAGAGCGGCGCTGACCAGACAATCGGCTAGAAAGGAATGTAAGCGACAAACCAGGCCTGTAAAAAAAGAATTTTAACCCACTAACAAAGCAACCTGGCAGTAAAATATATAACTCCTGCTGCAGAAGTAATAATAATTAATTAATCCCAAGGTTCCCCATTTCAAGCCCCTGCTTATAAAAAATTAGGGTATTAGTTACTTAATTTAAAATAACTTAAGCTAAGTGCAGTTGAATTTAAGCCTGGCTGGATTTCTTAACTCGTTCGTAAGTTAGGTATTTTAAGTAAAAGCAGTACTATGTTATATATGTTAATTGTCCAAGTCTGTGTACCCAATTTTACTGTACTTAGACATGACATATCAAATTCCTGAAAATTCAAGTTGGCCGGAGTTCCTAATCGCTTGGCAGTCTTGGATTAATCGACTTGATACTACTGGTCACAGTATAACAACTATAGTCTCTACCCACAGCTGTGATATGGAGATAGCTAAGACTGTGAAAGCCACTGCGCTTTATGTAGGTAACCTTGCGAGTATATATAGAACCTCCATCACAACACCGTTCCTGCAGAGTGAATAAACTGCCTCACCTGGAAGCTCCCGGATGGAAACCCCAAAGCTATAGCTAGCCAGAGTAACGCCAAACTCACGTCTAGTGACGTACCGGGAGGCACAGACATGCGGGCCCATGATGCGGCTGATCTTTGCAGTTATTGGCTCTCTTAGCCTGGCAAGAGACCTCTTGAGAAGTACGCCGGAGTGAGTGATAGCCCGCCTTGAGACGCAGAATCAGGAAAAAGGTATTAAAAAGGTAGTTTTTAGTCAAATCAAAAGACTAGGATCTATCTCAGGCTCCCAAACATAATGTTGAAGAGGACCCCCGCTCGATCCTTGCGGACATCCTATGTTTTTTAGATCGCCCTTACATAACAGTCCTACGGTTGATTATCAGATGACGAGTAGGTTCGACCCTATTGTCCCACTTAGAGTGCCAAGACGGGAAATAATATAGTGAGACATACTTCGTACGCTTTGCAGAGTGAGATAGGATACATCTTTGACGTGCATATTGCCGCACTATGAGAACATCATGTGGCGAGATGCAATAGGCAATCTATGATTTGTCGTAAAATACCTCCGCAGATTTTCGGGACGGCTCCGCTGTTCCGAGCCGCTCCACTAGTGTCAGGGAGAGTTGCGCCGTGGAGCTGGAGACGCTGACTGGCTGTGCTGAGAGATCGCCTGAGACATTATGCTACGATGAAGGTTCAGCTTGCACACAATGAATGGACGAATGGTCATTAGCAGAAAGACTGACCTCGGACGAACTGCAAGGGATCGAACCCTATATCATCCTCAAACTGGAGAGGGGAAGCAAGAGGCAGGGGCTAAGACATTTGGCCTTTTTCAGCAGCCAAACCTTTTATCAGGCTCTCTCATGTGGCTGCTAAGTGTAGTTCGTGCATATGCCTAGCCAATGCGATTTAATGCATTGTGAACTGCTGTCGCCAAGATGGGGGATATCCCGTGTTCTTGGTCATCTTTGCGAGCCCTGCATGAACTCCTTACATGGAGAATAGGGGTTTCTCCCTCTTGTCATGATGCACAGATTACGATGCCTTCTCTGAGCTCTCACATGAGGGTTTTCTTTGTGCCTATAAGAGCGCGCCACTAATGCTGTTCATTCCATCGCATTCCACAAGCAGAAACAATCATCATATGCTCAAGAATCCACATTCCAGCAGATCGAAATTCAACATGTCTCACACCGACTACACCACACTCGTCCTCGACTTGAGTGGGGTGCTTTTTGGATACAGCCTCAAAACCACCGTCGGGCTATCCCCGAGTCAAATGGCCAATGTGCTCGACTCCACTCCTTGGCATGACTATGAACGAGGTACAATCTCTGAAGAGCATGCTTACAACCAAGTCTCCCAAGCCTTTAACATCGATTTGGAAACTTGGACCCAGGCTTTTGAACAGATGATGGACAGTATGCAGGCCAATTTGGCTTTGATATCTGCTATCAAGGAGTTGAAACAGATTTACCCAGCCCTGAAAATATGTTGTTTCTCCAATATTCCAGCTCCAGAACTAGACCTACTCAAGGACGAGATCGAAAGTTGGGGTATCATCGATCAGTTTGTTTCAGCTTCAGACCTTGGACAGCGAAAGCCAGACAAGTCATCTTTCTATGGGTTCTTGGAGCAAACCCAGGAATCGGCAACATCTTGTATTTTCGTTGACGCCAAGCTTCAGAGTGTCATTGCTGCTCAGACACTTGGGTTCAAAGGCATCCTTTTTGACAACACCCAATCTCTGGTCAGAAAGGTTCATAATCTACTGGGTGATCCTGTCACTCGCGCAAGTAGATTTCTCAAACGAAATGCGAAGAATCTCTTCTGGATGCTCAGTCTAAAACAGATGCAACCGGACAATTACTCACAGTTAATGATATTACAAAACACTGGAGATCGGTATGGCCCCAAACCGAAAGCTATTCATACTCGAGACTGACCCTTATCCCAGAAATTTAGTTGTACTGAATAACAAGGGATATACTTGGAACTATTTCCAGGGAAAGTCTTCATTAGCAGGAACTTCCTGCCCTGACGATGCCGATACCACATCTCTTGCAATGACGGTCTTAAATGACATACCGATGGTGGACAAGGTACTTGCTAGGGATAGGATTCTCTCGAATTTGAATCCCGACGGTCTGCCATATGTAAGTCCAGCATCTGGGCTCTGGATGCTCCGAGGTCTAACTATACATCAGTGTTGGTTCAGCAAAACCCGGCCTCGCTTTTGCCATGTCATCTGCGCCAATGTCTTCCGCTTCTTCGTCATTAATGAGTGGCAAGACATGCTCCCCGGCGTATACGACTTCCTTTGTCAACTCCTGGAAACAAGGGCTTACCTGCACGGAAGTCGCTACTATCAAAGTCCGGATTGGCTTCTCTACACCCTCTCTGATCTGCTCGCACGTCGACCTTATGATCCGGAACTTGAGAGGATGAAGAATCTGCTTGTGAATTGTGTGCAGGAGCGCATTGGTAATGATGGTGATTATCTTGGAGCTGCGATGAGGGTTTTGAGTGCCCAGTCTCTTGGGGTCAAGTATCAAAAAGACCTTGAGATCGTACTTGAAGGGCAGCAACCTGATGGAGGATGGGAATTGACGTGTTTGTGGGGCTATGGTGATAAACCGGTCAAAATCGGAAGCCGAGGAGTTGTCACGGCCATGGCCATGAACGCCATTCGACGGGCGAATAAAATCTCTGAAGGAGGGCTTTAGGCGTTATTGCCGGGGTTCTTGACCGGCCTGAAATATGGACATAATGGTATTATTAGGTAGTTCTTGGCGTACAAAAAAAAAAGATATTTTGGTGTTTATGTCGAATCAGACAATTACGAAGCAATTCCCGAAACGGCCTTCTCACCGGTTAGTTAGGGTTGACTAAAGCGAACGAATGAGGAGAAAGAAACCTGATTTGCCAAGCCTACGATGTTTTCAGACTTAAGAGCGGAATCATCGGCTTGATATTAAACCGAGCTAAGAATTGAGGGGAAAGCTAGCATCAGGTGACTGAGCCCCGGTGTTCATGCCGAGTTTCATGGGGTCGAGTTATTAAAGAATTGAATTCCGTGATAGTACGCTTGCTTGCTTGCTTGACGGGACAAACAATTTTGGAAATGTTTGAAGAGAAGATCATCGACTTTGAAGCCTCAGCTGGGTCAGTCTCACTGGTCGGTGCCTCCATCGTGGTTGACCAATCAGATTACCCAGGAATTATACGTGCCGCAAGGGACTTGGCCCAGGATTTTGCTCGTGTGACGAAGGGAGATCCCAGTCCACTGATTGTCGTAGCATCTGAGTCAGATTTTGCCAAGATTGAGACGAAGACGGCTATTCTCATCGGCAGTATTGGCTCCAATGGGATTATCAAGGATCTTGTACAGCGGGGCGTTGATACCCAGTCGATCGAGGGAAAATGGGAGACTTTCAGCACGACCGTGATTGAGGAGTCTCTGGGAAAGTGTGAGAAAGCTTTGGTAATTGCTGGAAGCGACAAGCGAGGTGTCATATTTGGTGTCTATACACTCTCTGAGCAGATTGGTGTCTCCCCGTAAGTCCGACTCCAGAGTCTAAGACATTGAGTTGACACTTAGCAGTTGGTACTGGTGGGCGGATGTGCCACCAAAACATCATGGCGAAATCTATGCAATTCGAAAACAGACAGTTCACGGCGAGCCATCTGTTCGACACCGAGGCATATTCCTCAACGACGAAGCCCCCGCATTGACGGGCTGGGTGAGAGAGAAGTTCGGAGGCTATAACTCCAAGTTTTACGTCAAAGTTTTCGAACTTCTGCTTAGACTGAAGGTGCATAATTCTATGCCTGGTGACGATTCAGTACTGACAGACTGTAGGCAAACTTTCTATGGCCAGCTATGTGGCCTGGATATCCCAACCCGGGTGCATCGTTCTTCACCGACGATCCACTGAACCAAAAGCTCGCAGACGAATACGGCATAGTTGTATCTACATCACACCATGAGCCGATGCAGCGACTCTCAAACGAGTGGTTCGCAAAAAATCCAGACGGGAGCTGGAACTGGTTAACAAACAAGCAAAAGATCACCGAATTCTTCGAGCATGGTGCTAATCGGGCCAAAGATCGAGAGTCGTACTTTACTCTCGGAATAAGAGGAGAGTATGATAAAAAGATGAAGGCTGAAGATCCTACTGCTGTTGTTCAGGATGCTATTGAGACACAAAGACAGGTTATTAAGAAGGTCTATGGGCGTGAAGACGCTGTTCCTCGTGAGTCTCGACTATCATATGGTATCTACAGTGTCTGACATGTCTAAAGAGCTTCTTGCCATCTACAAAGAAGTCCAGTCAATGTTTGAGACTGGCCGACTCAACGTCCCCGAGGATGTCACGCTGCTGTTTCAGGACGATAACTTTGGCACGATCCGTCGACTTCCAACATTGGTAGAGTCCAAGAGGAAAGGCGGAGCAGGTGTAAGTTCTTAACTCTGGTCCCTGTGCGCCAACTAACACCGTCAGGTTTACTACCACTTCCAGTATGTTGGAGATCCTCGCAGCTACAAGTGGATCAATACAAACTCTTTGGTAGGTCTAGGACCGTTTCGAGAAGATTGCAAGCTGAGACTCTCGGAAGGGCAAAGTATGGCATCAACTCCAGCAAGCCTACCACCACAACGCTCGCCAAATCTGGGTCTTCAACGTCGGTGACCTGAAGCCTCTCGAACTTCCAATTTCCTTCGCCATGGCGCTGGCATGGAACATTGATGACATCAAGCACGACAGTATTCCAGAGTTCTTCTGCAAAGTTGCCGAGAGAGAGTTTGGTAGCGAGTTGGCAGAGGAGGTTGGCTCACTCTGGCACCGGCACGATCGACTCCTGGCCTTGCGAAGACACGAACACATTGAACCCGAGACCTTCTCGCACCTGCACTACAAAGAAGCCGATACTATTCGTCTTCGATGGCAAGCACTTGAAAGCGATGCTAACGCCATACATATGCGTATGCTGCAACTTTCTAGAGAGTACGACGCGGCATACTTCCAACTTGTTGTTCATCCTATCAAGGCATCGTTTATATACAATGCACTGAGGTGGACTCAAGCGCGGAACAGGTTATGTGCTCGCCAGAGACGAAACTCTGCCAACACATTGTTCCAAGCGGCGGTGGCACTGTTGGATCGGGATTTTCAGATATCAGAGGAATATCATCAACTTCTGGATGGGAAGTGGAACCATATCATGATGCAGCCGCATTATGGGTATGAAGATACATGGCATGCCCCTTCTAGAGATATGATTGGGGGATTGTGTTATGTTCAGAAACGGCAGAACTCGAATCCTATTGTTGGGCAGATGGGCGTTGCTGTTGAGGGGCATGAGGGGGTTCGTGTTGGGAGAATCAATGAGGAATCTGAACGAACACACCCCAGCAGACGAGACCTGGTTCCCGGTCTGACTCTACGACCTATGAGTCGTTATGGACCGAAGACGAGATGGTTCGACATCTTTACGAGAGGGGTTCCGGCTATCAATTGGTCTGCTTCAGCCCCTCATGCTTGGATCAAGTTATCAAAGGACTCGGGAGTCTTGGTACCCGGAGAAGACGATATTCAAGCCGAAATCTCTATCGACTGGGATCAAGTTCCTGACAACTTCAAAGAGGAAGTACTCATTGATGTTCGATCGAAAGAGGGAGACTTTGAGCAAGTTCACTTGCCGATCGATGGTCGACGAGTTCCGGAGTCTTTTGAGGGAGGCTTTGTTGAACAAGACGGCTTCGTGTCGATTCCTGCTACTAACTGCTCTATTGAGAGCCCGTACCTGATGCTCCCTGATGCAGGTAGACTTGAAACTGGATCTTTGAGTCTCGTTCCGGGTACTAAGAGGGATGCCTCAATTCCCTACGTTCATTATCCATTCTATCTGTTTTCAGATACCCAAAAGACTACATTGATACTGTACTTCGGTACCACCTTGGACCTGTCATCAGAAGACATCTTGACATATGATGTCCAACTTGATGAGGATCAGTGTGAGAGTTATCCTCTCCAGAAGAGAACTCCGGAGAGCGAGAAGAACGCTGCTGATAAGGGCTGGGCATCGGCTGACGGCTGGTTCTTTGCTGCATCGGATAACGTCTGGGTTCGGGAGCATGAGTTGGAGATGAAGCCTGGTGCACATACGCTGCATATCAAGTTGGGACATGCGAATATGTTGTTGGAAAAGATCGTGATTGACTGTGGAGGAGTGGTCAAGAGCTACTTGGGACCCCCTCTTAGCCTGAGGATTGGAACCAGATAACGACACAAGTGAAAACTAAGTGAATTACAATGCCATGTATTATGCTTTTGGCTTGAAGGAAAACAGTCTATATGAGTGAATGTATGTGTACAAGTCCGCAGTCGCCCTGACTTGGATTCTATGTCCAATAAATAGATACGTCGAAATGAGATTACCGCATCTAGCAAGTAAGGCTGAACTTCAGCTTGCGGTCCTGGTTGGCAATACCGAAGTACTTCTCAACCTCAGGGTTAGACTTGGGTGTATCGAAAGCAGTGAACCAGAAACCACTGGCATCCTTCTGGCTCCACAACCAGCATCCAACAGTGTTGTAGTACTGCTGCAGACTAGCAGTAGTAGCAGCAGCCTTCTGGTAGTTAGGTCCCTTAGTAGGCCAGCCAGTCTCTCCAACCCAGACAGCAGCCTTGGAGTTAACAGCCTTGACGTGCTTCTGAACGTTCCAATAGCTGTTCTGGAAGGTCTTCAGGCGGAGAGCATCCTTGATGGGAACACCTTGCCAGTAGGGGAAACCGTTTGTGATGGCGATGTCGCAAGCCTTGGTGACGACGTCGTTGCGGCCGTCGACCCAGGCCGTCCAGGTGTCGGTGTGGCCAACCTTGAGGTTCTTGTTGAACTGGCGGACCATGCCACGGACGTCGTAGATCTGCTGAGCAAGCTTGTTGGGGGAGATGTCCTTGCGGTACAGATCCTCAGAGCCGACGGAGATAGCGGCGATCCAGTCGGTGCCGTATTGCTTGATGACCTTGAGAAGAGCGGCCTTGTCACGGCCGAAGTGGGCATCATCGGTGGCCCAGACGCCAACGAGGATCTTCATGCCGGTCTGCTTGGCAGCGGGGACAGCCTTCACCAATGCTAACAAAATCGTTAGTAAAAAGCTCACTCATTCATGAGTGGTAAAACCTACTGTTGCAGTCATCGGCAGAGTACAGACGAACAGCGTTGAAACCCTTGTTGTAACCCTTGATAGCCTGGAAGTCCTTCTTCCAATCCGCAGTGTACTTGCACAGTCCATCAGCGCGGTTAGCACCCAGACTGAAACCCTTGTACTGCCCAGCAAGGGCCTGACCGGGCAGAAGGAGAAGAGCCGCCGCAATGGCGCTAACAGAAGTGAAAAGCTTCATAGTAAAACGAGTGTGATGGAAAAAATTAAATTAATTAGCGAACGTCGGGTATAACAGCCAAGAAGTGGGATAGAAAGAAAAAAGAGTTGAGAAGGAAAGTCTATTTATTATGGTAGATGGAAATTAATGGCCCCTTTTTCGTGCACTAGCTTTTGTTGCCCCCTAACCTCGTATTGACCCATGTCAGTGAAGCGTTCTAACCGATTCGTCGTAAGCTTGATGCTATTAATAAGCCGAGCCGGTTATTCCATGGCGCTAATATTGCACTACCACGCGGCTCGCTGGGCGTTCCTTGTTTGACAGGATTTAGGTCATTTAAGTTCAGAGGAAAGTCAATGCTTGTTTTCCGGCTTTTGCATTGATTCATGTCGTTAACGTCATTGCCGAGATGGTTACTTAAAACAAGGATCGAGATGACTTGGCTACTGTGCCGTGTTGGTGCAGATACGCTGGGGAAATTCTTGAATTGGGTGACAGGGGTCGCATGACTTTTCTATCATTAGTCATCGCTAATCGGATCAACCTATCGGATCAACAATTCTCCCAGCGTTGCCTGATCTGCTGCTACCCTATTGTCTTTATTTTTCGGATGATGATCCGGATCTTCATTGGGAAACAAGTGATCAGCAGGAGGATACAAGCTTGAAGATAAATTCTTATAGAGATAGTTGGCTTAGCGGACCAATGTGTAATTTTTACCTGCTATGGATCCGGGAGCAAAGCGATTGTCATCGACCTTCACATGCCTTCCGAGGCTTGAAGTTGGCAAAGTAAACAACCATGGCGTAAATGTCTAAACTATGTATCTTTTGGACAGTCTTCCAAAACGCAACTGCCAAGATAGTTGAAGTCAGATAAATTGTCTGCTGTGCCACGTTATGACAGATCGCTTAGGACCCGGTTTGACTTGGATGATATAAATCGCATGTCTCTTCAATTGTTAGTCACATCTTTCGCTATTGGATCAACATTTCTTCCGATACACTTATTTATATCGATAAGATGTACCCCGCCATCAGCCTGCACCCCCTGCATGAAGCATACTGTTACAAGACTTCAAGTATCAAAATGACATCGAGATCACCAAGTATCGATGGAGCCATCACACTACGCATATAATCTTTACCATGACCTTCCACTGGATCATCTACGCAAAGAGGTCAGAGTCTTAGTTATCCACCAAGGCCGCAGCAATGATCCTTTGCAATGTTCCCTCAAGATCGTATCACTTAACGAGGTATCCGTATCCTTCGATGCGCTGTCCTACGTCTGGGGCAATGAGGGTGAGACAAAGAATATCATTGTGAATCATCTCTCTGTCACTGTCACGAAGAGTCTGGCAAACGCCCTTGAAAACCTGAGAGACCACTCAGTTTCTCACATTTATATATTCGACCAGCCCACTTTGACGATATGGGTTGATGCTATCTGCATCAATCAAAGTGATCTGCGGGAGAGGAACCAGCAAGTTCAGATGATGGGCGATATCTATTCCAGTGCTAGACATGTTGTCATTTGGCTAGGCGACGGGGACGAACATACGAACTACGCGCTGGGATTAATGAACTCGACAATCTTTCGAGAGGAGCTCAATGATTTGGGTATCTCAAGAACACGACCACGCAAAGAGGAGATCATAGTGGATGTGGTCCTCAAGCAGGTTCTCTGCAAGAATAAATGGTGGCAACGTGTATGGGTTCGACAAGAGTTCATTCTTGCATCCAAGGAGCCCATCTTTTGCTGCGGTGCAAAGATGATTCCATGGGATCAGCTACTTCATTGTTTCTTATTGATGCCGAGATCTTGGGACTACCCGGATTTGGAGAGCATATGGGATGATTGCAGAAAGGAAATGGCCAGTTCAATTGACAACAGTGACGCTAATGACGGCATCCACCCCATCTCACTACATCGCATCCGGGAATCCTTCCAGCAGAGAGGAGCACTGCCCATCTGCGATATATTTAAATATCTCCTTCGAAACGCTATGGCAACTAATCCCCGCGATCTTGTTTATGGAATGCTTGGATTGCTCGACGAACAAGTTCGAAAACAGATAGCCGTTGACTACGAATTGGAACCTATGCAAGTCTATCAACAGGTGGGTTACTTACTATGGAAGCAGCACACAAACCAGACTTTGTCAGAGCTATTACCAAGACTCAACTTCCATGGAATGGACAATGGATTTCCATCATGGGTACCTGATTTTGCGGCACAACCAATTCGTGGGTGGCGAGATCATAGGACTATTCACGCTATAAGACCGTGGCGGAAACAGAGCGAAAGTCCATTCAAGTCCGGCCAAGATGTTCTGGAGCTTCAGGGACTTATGTTCGATGTTGTCAAGAAAGTGGTTATTACCCCCGTTGAGTTCGGCGACGTTGAGGAAATAGCCTCAGTTCTCAGAGATATTGAAGAACTGTTATTGGAGGCAGTAAATTGTCCGATACCGCCAGATAGTCCATTGGAACCATTAAGCGACTTGAAGCGTCAGGAAAGCATGCTACAGACTCTTGCGAAGAGTGCAGTTGAGACTGGCGACCTCTTCCCAGGCTTGGACGATGAGCAAGTCTGGGCGATGCTGGTGGGTCGTGAGACTCGACCTCCTGAACCCAGTCGTCCTTTCCATCGCCTTTCTAAAATGCTCAAGGGGAAGTTTTCGGGTCGCAAGGTAGTCATTACAGAGGCTGGCTTTGTGGGCATTGGCGTGCCGCAAATAGAGGTTGGGGACGTTGTAGCCTTCATTTTTGGAACTACTGCTCCATTGGTTCTACGCCGCTATCGGGATGGTTATAGAATAGTTGGTTGTGCTTATGTGTCTGGGCTAATGAATCCGGACTTGTTGGATCGTTATCATGATAAAATGGCACATCTGGAGGTCCCTTTCAATATCATTTAGCAGTTATAGCCTCGTCCTACAATAATGAAACAGGAAGTTGGCGCCTCAACGGATGCTGCCAACCGCTGATCCCCAACAATATTGTCTGTTGATTCACTCTCCCCCAGTTGCATAAACACCGTCTTTAATAAGCTGACTCAACTTTTTGTTCGTCATAATCCACCGAGCCAGATCGCGTCGCTTGCTAACCAAAAGATCTGCGACAATCCTGCCGAACACGAGCTTTCCAGAAAAGTTCAGATGGGTTCGGTCTCCCTCAATCTCATTGTACTTGTCGGCGTTGTCCTGACCAATGGCGTTGACGTATTTGGTGCTTGCGGTGTTGAGATCAAGGTACTTGACGCCGGCTGCGTTTGCTACGGCAATGGCGGCATCTCGTTCTTTGCTGAGGTTCTCAACCACTTTGCCATCCTTGAAGGTGCGTCGGGTGAGAGATGTGATGATAATCTGCAGTCCAAATCAGGAATGAAACTATGAGCTTTATTGGAAGTCCTACCGCAGTGCCACCAGCTTCCTTAACTTCGCCAATCATGGTATGCAAGTTATCCGAGTATTGCTCCAGAGTAAGGGTCTTTTGGTCATTATGCCCGAACTGAATAGTGACAATGGCCTCGTGATCTTTCTTATGAGTTTTCACGTTCTCGAGAGCAGTGTCCCATAACCCCTGAGCACGGAAGGATACAGTCGTGGCGCCATTCTTCGCAATGTTGATACCGCCGCCAGGCCTTTTGGTACCGTTGAGAAGAGCGTCGCCCCAGCCTCCCCCAGTTGCAACGGTCGAATCACCTGTCAAGATGAAGAATGGGGATTTCTTAGCTTGGCTACCTCCAAAAAGGCCTAAAGCAACAGAAGCAATTGACAAGAACTTCATCATGAACCAAATTTTGTGCAAAACAAGGACAAATGAGGAGTAATAATAAACATATAGAAACGAGGCATAAAGCTTCCCCTCAATCAATTATATACTTTGGTATCCGGCTATGTTGTTCTTTCAACGAATACATTTGCGGGCACATTAATTCCACCAATAGTTGTTCTCCACGACCAAACTTTGAATTGACGACAAGGTACCTCGGGTGTTGAAAGTTTCCTACACCGACTGCATGAAATATGGCCATTGCGGTTAGTGCAGATCCGGAAGGCCCGTTTGAGAACCTTTTCCCTCAACACTGCCATTCGGTAATAGATACCCTGAGCTTTTCTCCAATGTCATAAAGCAGCCGTAGATCATTCATATGCTAGTTCGGTATTGGTTTCTAGGCATGTGGGCCATGTCTACAATGTATTGCTGTCTCTTCTCGGAAGTTGAATCTAGAGATTGATACACTGAATATCTTTAGACAATGCAGGACCTATGGTGTTAGTGCTGTCTCAGAAGACAGAAGATTATAGACAAGACTAGGTAACAGTCGAGCATCTCTTGTGATACTGTTTATGAATGTGCACATATTGCGCCGTCTAATAAGCTAAGGCTCCGTGATACCATCTATGTTTACCCCGCAGGTCATTCGCGCCCTGCTGTCTAACAATAACTTCCCTCTACAAAACTTTAAATTAAAAAGACGCCATGTCCTTACTGCTAGACTGGCGCTAGGGTAATAAGCATATAACCTTGAAATTTCATAATATTAAAACCCTCATCCCATTTTATAAAACTCTTAACCTCACTTACTACCAAGTTTCTACCGTAACGACCGAAAATGAATCGCATAACAATAAAGTGCCTGCGATGCAAGCGTATACCTCGCCTCCTAACCGCTAGATCCTACTCATCCCCCTACCGCCCCTCAATCGCTCCAAAACCCACCCTCGATATACGCCATATCCTCAATAACGCAGATCTCTACGCGCAAACCTGCCTCTCACGAAACTACCCCAACCTCGCCTCCAACCCATCTCGCATTATAGAGCTCCACGCCTATTGCCAGGCTTTGCAGGAGGATGCGAGATCTTTACGCGAACGCGCGGGTGTTTTAAAGAAGCAGCTTTTAGTGCTAAAGATAGAGGGGAAGGGCGTGGAGGGGGTATTGCAGGAAGCGAGGGAGATTAAGACAAAGCTTCTAGAGGTTGAGAAGAAGGAGGTGGATGCTATAAAGAAGGTAGAGGAGTTGGCGCTGGCGTTGCCGAATCTTACGAGTAAGGAGACGCCGAGAGGGGCGGAGTTTGAGGTTCTCGGGTATGGCAACGCCGATGAAAAGACTATTCAGATCGAGGACAGCAAAGGAAAGCGAATTTCTCACATCGACATCGGAAAGCAGCTTGGGATTATCGACTTTGCTTCCGCTGATACCGCCTTCGGCTATAGGTGGTACTACCTCGTCGGCGCCGGTGCCCTACTCGAACAGGCCCTTGTTTCCTACGCCCTCGCCTTCACAACCCGACACGGCTGGACTCCCGTCTCGCCCCCTTCCCTAGTCTATTCCCACATCTCCGCCGCTTGTGGGTTTCAACCTCGTGATAGCAGCGGTGAGCAGCAGGTTTATAATATTGCACAGGATAAGAAGGATAAGATAAGGGGTGTGCCTGAGATAAGTCTCACGAGGACAAGTGAGATTGCACTGGCTGGTATGAAGGCGAACGCAATAATTTCAGAAGCGGAGTTACCGCTTAAAAGGGTCGCTGCTTCAAGATGTTATAGGGCTGAGGCTGGGGCGAAAGGAGCGGATATCAAGGGACTGTACAGAGTGCATGAGTTCACCAAGATGGAGTTATTTGCCTGGACGAAACCAGACAAGGAAGAGGTGGAAGATATCTTCGACGAAATGACCGACATCCAAACCGACATCCTCTGCGCCCTAGGCCTTACATGCCGTGTCCTAGACATGCCAGCCCACAAGCTCGGCGTTAGAGAAACCCGTAAAATCGATGTTGAAGTCTTCTTCCCCTTCCGCGCCGTGGGTAAAACAGAGGACGAAATCCAGGAAGCTGCCTGGGGGGAGGTCGCCTCTGCGAGTATCTGCACGGATTATCAGAGTCGACGGTTAGCGACGAGGATGAGGGGTCCCGGGGATGGAAAGTTGGAGTTCCCGTGGACGGTGAATGGGACGGCACTGGCGGTGCCGAGGGTTTTGGCAGCATTGTTGGAGATAGGTTGGGATGGGGAGGAGGGAATTGTGAGGTTGCCGAAGGTGTTGCACCAGTTTATGGGTACAGACAGGATTGAGGGACCGAAGAGGAAGTGAGTGGCGTCTTTAGTATGTGTATGAGTATCTGTATACTGAGTGAAACAAGCGGCAACCCATACAGGAGAGTAACATGATCAATACCCAAGCCGGACCTTATCAATCTTAGTGCTCGCAAAAACTATACTCGACACTAGTCAACTGCGTATCGAATTCCTTCACTCTCGCTCCCCTCTCCTTCATGAACTCTTCCCTAATACTCTCAGCCTCCTTCATCCCGTAGGGGAAATCCACCTCATTCACGACCATCTCTCTCAGCTCACTCGGCAACTTGGACACCGGAACCTCCGGCTGCTCAGTTCCCTTCCACCAATCCTGACGTTGCGGCGGGACATTCGCGGTAGAGATGATAGGGATCTTAGGATCGACGAGGAAGAGCGCAACAATCTTGCGGTGGCCTGGCTTGGAGGGGTCGATGAGCCTGAAGGGGCTGACGCGGTGTTGGAAGAGGTTGGGAAAAAAGAGGGCCCGGCCAGGGCGGGTGAGAATGCTGCCGACGTGCTGCACGGCGCTGGAAGGGGAGCCGGAGTCACCTGGCCCGCAATCCAAAGAGAAGGTGCGCGGAAGAGCGTATTCATCACCTTGGTCATACCGCACATTGAAGGCTAATCCTTCTCGATTTGCCCGAGTGCGGAAGTCGAGGTGGCTGTCTGTCACGTTGTACGAGTCGTAATAATACAGAGCAGTTGCGCATATATGCTCGTTCTGCAGACCCTCAATGTGCCAGCTGCCTCCTTCGTATGTGGGTGACTCTGGGGTCAGGTGAATGTTGGCAAGCTTCACGATCACCTGGATTCGAGGGATAGAGTCAAAGAAGCCTGACGTACGGATATCCTTCGGGCCAATGAGAACAGGTAGCTTGGTAGGATCCGGATCAGGGAGATCCATTTCGTGCGTTGACTGGAACCAGGCCATGTCAAGCTTTCCCCGTTCCGACTCTTCGTAGTCATCCTCATATTCCTCGTCCTCAACACGGGGCTCCTCGCCTTCATTGAGCGGACGAGCCGCAGGCATGCACATGTAGTTCGGCTTGCATAGCTCCGGCGTGGTACATTTAACTCCGGCAAAGGTTGTTTTGAGGCGCTGCGTGTCAAACTCTTCGGGCCAACGGTAGAGAACATCCCAAGCAGGCAAAGCCTTCTCGATCAGCCTGTTAAGTATAGGATATAAAGCTGCATGCTCCGTTGGGTGCAAGTTGTTGACATAGCTGTCAATTTTTGCCTTACCATCGGGTGTGATACTGACCTCAGATGGAAGCCACTGGAAGCGGGTTGAGAAATATCCCCCCTGCTTGAGTTCCAGTGGTAAAGCCTCGGGAATGATGACACCGCTGCCGCAGCGGTCCAAAGCATCCTCTACCCCAACACGTTCGTTTGGCAAGATGCGAGTCTTGCCGTAGACAAGAGGCCACAGAGAAGGGTGAACAAGGTCGAGCACCTGATGATGGGAGCCTGGGTGCCAGTCCTTTTGGTCCTCTGGAACGTTCTCAAGTGGCGCCACAGCAGCCTTAAGTTCGGTAACGAGCTCGTCCGTTAGGAGCTTATCAGACTTGAGAGTTGCGATGCAGTAGTCCATGACAGGAATCAGACCAGTCTGCTCGTAAATATCCGCCTTGTGGCGCAGCTCCTCAAGAACCTAAATGTCTCCGTTAGCCTGATATACCTGGGCAAGACACAGCCGAAGTGCAAGCACGTACTGCATCAAACATGGCTGGAGTGAAATCTGCATGATCCCTAACAGTCTCCCAGTCCATGGCAAGTGCCTCTTGTTTCCACTTCTGGGCGATCTCAGGATCACGGCACTTGCGCCACCATTCGGTTTTGTTGGTGAGCTCTTCGACGGCACCCATCATACAAACCTCGCGGATGAGAAGGGTAGTGGCCTTCCAGCCCTCTTCCTCTGAACCTAGTACAGGGAAGTGTGCAGACGGCGCTTCATTATTTTCCCGCTTAGGCATGTAAGACAGAGGAAGACCAAATCCTGGAAGGCGGAGCTCGCTCCCTCCAGACTTTCCCTTAAGGTTCTACATGCAGCTGTGAGTGACCGTGAATACTAATAGAATCGTCTGATTTGGCGGCACGCCTACCTGATGATGCGCCATGACAGCCTCTTCGATCATGGCATCGACAAGATTCTCACACAAATTGATATCCAGGTGTTTATTAAACGTGGACTGGAACCATTGCATAGTCTCCCAGGGTGATGGACGTTTATCATTAGACATAATCCATACAGCAAATTGGGCTGCTTGGTCATCGGTGACGCCCGTGCGAGTCTGGAGGTCTCTCTTAAATCCAACAAACATACTGCTCGGCCTATAAGCAACAGCGGATAGAGCAATGAAATTTTGCTTGAGGAGAGATAACTGTCGTCGCAGCATGGATGCGAGAGGCAATTAGGAGGGCGGGTGACCTGGTCTTTAATTTAAGCTTATGACTGGTGGGCAGAGGCCCTTTTATGCGCTAGCTAAGACTTGGATGGGGACGAAAATGGACTGGCGCAGCGAGAGACCTCGTGGCAGCAACTTAGCAACGAAGAGAAAGCCTGGAGTGGGTCGAGTTTGTCGCGTTGAGGGCGCGAGGTTTCTGTATGGGCGAGGGCAGCTAGACTAGATACGGCTTGGTTGTGGAGGGATTCTTTTGGTCGTGCGCTAAACAGGCTGGGCTATGCAGCGCATCATTTCCGCTCAGCTTTTTGCAGGCGTATGGGCGTTTGCCGATGTCGTCGTCAATGCTGGTCCTTGTCACCCAAAGACCACCGGCTCCAGTGCTACCAGTACAAGCGCAATCGCAACCTCGAGCGTCACTGAGTCTATCTCGACCTCGACACATTTGTTGTCCAGTACCAACTTTACCGATATTACAATCGTTGTCGCTACCTCAGAGGCGTCCTCCACCGGTACTCCGGACACCTCGACCAGCCCAGACTCTTCCTCAACCAACATCCCTACGACCACCGCTGCCGAGTCAACCATTTTTGACTACAACCTCAGCCAAGACTACTGAGGTCACTGCTGAAAGCACTACTTCGGTTGCCGACACCACTACCTCTACAACTCAAGCCGCGCCGGTTCCCACGTTCGTTCTCCGGGCAATTGGAAGCGCTGACCCAAGCCTCGCAAGCTCATATGGTCTTGGCTTCTCGAACCTCGAGTCTTTTCGCGACAGCACGTATGTGTTCTATTTGAACTTCAACAACGACGCTACCAGTTCCCAAACATTCACTCTCGACGAGGATACCGTTGTAGTCAGAGCTCTTAACGGCCCAGGCAGCGCTCCAGGTGAAGCTACTTTCTACTCCACTTTTGGTGGTGCAGTTCAATCAAGCTTCGTAACCATCGCATCTGATAGCTTATGTTATATTTTTCAAATTTCCGGAACCATCGCAGGGGCGGTATTCTTGGAAAGTCTTACAATGTCCATCGTCTAACCCGCTCCCACTCTGGCCATACCTGGTCTTCCTCAAACGCTTCGTTGTTCGCTCTGGCTAGTGCCCGCTGGTAAGCTAGCCAAGTATGCTCATTTCTATCAATACCAACATCGCCAGAATGATTGAGGACATTATCAACCTATTGCTTACAGAGAGCCTCCTGTTCATCTCTCAGCTTGACTTCCAGCTGTTCAACCTCCTCAAAAGCCATTTCCTCACATCGTAGAAGATCCCAAACAAAACGAACAGCAGTGTTCAGTCTGGCGCGGACGACTATTTCCTCGACATGTTAGAATAGTCTTGGCGGTTGACCGGCATAGCAAGACCGGCATCGAATAAGGACAAAAAGCTGATAGGCGATGACAGGTGGGCCTCATCTCCCGTTTTCATTAACAATACAGTACAACGTGACATCTTTCTATCAGCCTCGGCTTCTTTATATAAATGGCAATCTTCGTGCTCTAGTTGAGGTGGACTTGGTTGGGTGTCATCTGCCATTGCCTGGCCATTAACAATAACGTATAGCGCACGGAAGAGATGACGCATAATGTAGCCATGATCTAGCCGTGACCCTATATTGGTGCTGTGCACTGGACTGAACTCAGCTTCCTTCGTTCTCTGTGAAATATCTGGTTCTGAGCCTTGTGATCTTTCGTATGCGTAGAAATCAACAAGATCGTCTTGCCACATCGAGAGCTGCTCACAAAAGTCATGATGATATGCTGAAAGTTGTTTCAGATTTCCAGGGCTGTTCTTGATGATCTTGGCAGGCGCAGCGGAAAAGCTGTCCCGTTGAAAAATTGGTCGTCCGTTGTGCAGATGCAGCCACTCGCGGAAGAAGTAATAGGCGATAGATCTAACAGAACAGGAAGGAACGGCTTCGGATTCGAAGTACACCATGATCTCTTTGTTTAAGAACATTTGAGTGCGTCTTGAAATAGTAGGCCATGTCAAAGGAGGTCGTAGACGTGGCTGACTGATATTCCTCATGAGTCGGAACCAAAAACGGCTGTATTCGTCTTTTAGACGCACACGCATCGCTGTCTCCTCAAAAAAGATCCGCTGTAACTCTTGATGCACAAGGGTTCGCGTTTCATCTGACAGGAGGTCTGGTCCTTGTATGTGGACATATCTGGAATCATAACCGGAGCAGTCGCGTTGCCGTGGGTTGTCGCTTGGTCCCGTTGCACGTTGGATTTTCCCAGTCGGATATGGCTCCAAAACGGAGCCACAAACCAAACCACATGACATATATATAGGTTGATGCGCTACATCAGGACCATTCGTTGATTGAGACCTGTTTGGCATGTTTTCAGAATTGAGATGTGGAGGTGGCTGAGAGGAGAATGAAAAGGCGGAAGAGGTCGCTGCTTAATTTACTATGTTCAAGCGATGATGGGTCTAGCATGCGGATAAAAGTTTCCTGAAAGTCTAAGAAACAAAAGGAAATTTTATAACATGAGTCACCTGGACGACAATTACGGTTTTCGGGATCATAGGGAAGCCCATGTTTCAGCGCATAAAGTTTACCTGCAGCTTGCCTAAGGCTTGCCACAATCTTTCCAAGCGCTCAAAACTTTATGATGATACATGCCTAAACCTTACCTAAACTCACACCTGGGGTGGCAACGTATTTTTTCAGTACTGGCGACCATCGATACTCGCTGGGAGCCACCATGTCACGCAGATCAGAGCTTCCATTGGACACTTGGTAGTCAATGAACTCGACTGATATAGCAGGTTGTAACAAGTCTTTGAATATTTTACTTAGGGCTTTCTTTCAAAATTCTGATTCACTAGGATAGTTACATAATTCATTTCTTTCGTAATTTATGGAGATGGTTTGAATATATACCAATGTCAACAGGAACCAAGCCTGAAACTCCATGTGCCTCGGGTCGTTTCAAACCATCGAATTCGAGTCTGTGGATTCCGAGTTCGTAGAATCTGTGTCCATAGGCCCCGTGTCCGCAGACTCCCAGTCTGTGGACTCTGAGTATGTAATTTCCGCGTCTGTGGATTGCTGGGACGTGTCCAACGGCTCTCCCTGACTCGTGGCGGATACCCTAAACTCCTGATCCGCGAAATATTTGGTAAAAAGGGCGCCAATATAGAAAAAGAGAAAAATGGGGAGGAGTATTTTCGTGAAGCACCACTCCAAGTCTTCTTCGTCCACATTGGGAAGAATAAGCCGTGGAAAAAGCCACGACATCTTGGCCACTCGCCTCGGATGTAATGCGGTGTCTAAACCTGTCTTCTTCTTCTTTAAAGGAGCTTTTGGTGTAAAATAGAGGGCGGAGCAGTGCGGTCTCGTTTGGTAACTTCTGAAGAGCCGTTAGTGTGAGCTGAGAAACAACGAGTCTTGCGGCAATGATATTGGGTGTCTTGGTTATTAAAAATGAAGGAGATGGTTATAAAAAAAGATGGTTAATATTGGTACTTACTTTCCGTTCTGTAAGCAACTTGCCTGTGCTTTAAGTAAATGTGCGTGAGCAGGTCTTGAATAGTGTGTAAACGAAGGATGGCACAATAGTAAGACAAGGTCGGAAGACGTGGCAGGCGAATGCCTCATTTATATGTTTCCTATAAAGGAATCTTGCATGAGAATTCGCAGCTGCGAAAGTCTAATACCCAGCCGCAAGAAATTTTATGCTTCAACAAACTTTATTGTGTGTGAAAAGTTTTGACGAATGATAATGCCTGAGCTGTGAGTTAGAGATGTCACTCGTAGACAAACCCCCAGTGAAAGCTTGTCCTCTCACTCAATCTTCATTTAGTAGGCCCACCCACTGGAATCTCACCGGCATTTATCTTTTACCTCTTTACACTTCACACGTGAAAATTACGTCCAAATAGGTATGCCCAATAGGCTGTCCTAAAACCACGTGTCACATATTCCAGTGTTGATCTCAGGTAGCGGAATGAAAAGAATGGCGATAAACCTTTATTTTTCCCATCTAGAAATATTATATGACCTCCAGTGCTGACATAAATACATGCCATTTCCACCAGTAGAGTGCATGGATAGAAATGCGTATGCCTCTAGTTACCTGAAACTGAGTCCTCGTCAAGTTTCTCCTCTGCCGTGATGCATGTACTAGCTATTTCAGCCTCGTAGAATTGCCAAAGTGCGCCGATAAGAAAGCCAATAAGAAGAGCACGGAGAAACCTTATCAGGAAGTACTGCAAGACCTCAAATCCGCCCATGACTTCGGACCAGTCTGTACTAAGAAAAATGACGAGAGAATGTTCCGACGTGTTGGAGTCTCTCTTCGGGGTTGGGTTTCGCGAATTATGTCCTGAACGGGATTTATAAAACTTAAAGTCTCAAGCTTGCGCGGAGGAAGTGGGAAAGCAGTCGTGTTTTATAGATTCTAAACAGACGTTAGCATGTATCAGAAATTCTTTTCTTTTGGGACTTACTTCAGGTTCTGTAAACACGCCTGTTTGATGTTTGGGTAAATGCGTGTGAATAGATCTGTGGATAAAAGGTGCAATGGGAAAATGATAGAGAAGGGGATGGCAATCAAGCATCCTGTTTATATATTTCCAGTGAGTGAAATTTTCTGATGTTAAAAAGAGCGCATTTCCGCTAGAGGCCTTAACGGCGGCAGCTGCAGCAGCATCAAAGTTGAACCAATCGTTGAGTTGTTCTTTATCAAGATTTGGTTAGTATAGAAACCCTTAACCAGGTAGAAAGTTAAACACTTATTATAGTGAGCAATTAATTAGCAAACCTTACCAATATTGAAGAGTATTCCGTCAAGATTCTTGTTTGATACGAACTTTTCCAATACGGAAAGGAACAGAAGGAAATAATCGCCATCCCGCTATTCAAGCTCTATCTTACCGCTCGAATTCAAAGTTTCTGGGTCGCATTTGCAATAGCTCTCAAGCATCTCAGGTGTATGTTCAGTCCCGCTTCGGCCAATCCAGAATGCGTGGAACCCAGCCTTCTTCACCTTCTTCAAAGCTGATATAAGTCTAGCCTTTTCATCTCCTTCACTCTTCACATGCATACATGACCATTCATTTTTAGAATTCCATGAGTACCACTCCTCCCCGTCAGAGTACATCCGGAGGCCTATGCTTTCCAAACTGAGTTTCTCTTCCGATTTCAACGTTTGAGCCCACGATGCCACGTTGGTTATTGTGTCAACGCCCTTGTCGCCAAAATGACTCACAGCTCCGCATTGCGAATCATTGCGGTGGAAATCTAGGATGAGGGTGTGAAGATTTGGACTTATCCAGTTACGACAGGCTTCGAATGTCGGCGTTTCATAGGCGATACATAAAGACAATGTATGCAATGCAGAAAAGAGAGAGGCTTTGAATGTGTTCTGATCCCGGGTATACCCCATCCACCCGAGTTTCAAAACACGCAGTGATTCTCTCTGCGGTATAAGGACGTCTGTAAGCTTGGCGTGACTCCAGCGATAAGCGGGATCTTGTTCGGTTGTGTTCCAGTCGTAACCATCGTAAGTCATAGGCGGAAGCTTGAAAGTATGTAAGCTGCGAGGGACCTCAAGAAATTTCTTGATAGTCTCGGGTCTTGCTCTGAGCCTTTGAAATTCAAGCTGAGTGAAGTTTGCTTGTCCCTTTTGCTGCTACATGTAACCGTCAGTAGCTGCCTTGCCCTCCATTCCTAGGCATCTGATCCAGAATTTGTCTCCAGAAGAGAAATGGTTGTTAACTCACCGCGAGAGAATCAAAGTCCACATGGCCACTCTGGTCACAGTAGTCATCAATCAATATGGATTCCAAATGTGGAAATTCGCATACAGATGTTAGCAGTTCACAATTAGTTCCTGAGCATTCATATCCCTGACCCCCGAGCTTCAGGTGCTTGATGTAGAGTTTGAGACCCGGGTTTTCGCGCAGGGATCGAATGAACTAAGCCTCCTGAGGTGGTAAAGACTTCCAATATGAGTATTTGTCGATGCTGACGTTTTCGTATAGAATGGGGGTGACTAATGCGTGAAACTTCTTGCATGTGAGGGCAAGAGCATATTGTCCTTCCACATCTACGATACCTTTTCGACAGGTGCGTTCTGCATTCTTTGATTCATTGCGGTAATAAGTGTCGCAATACCTATAATCTTCGGAACATGCAGCATCGAGATTGGCAACTTCTTTAGCAAATAGCCGAAGGACCTCGTTAGGCATGCGCAAGATACAAGCGTTGGCTTTTTCGGTAGCTGACGACATCTCGAGAGGGCCAACAATGCCGTCTTTCAGCGGCTATGATATGATTTGAAGATTTTGGATGAATTAGTTTTACTTACAACCGTGAATCAAAGCTGACAGGCTGACACTAACACCCTGGCTCACAAAGGCGGTGAGATAAGGTTAAACCCCCCTGCAATAAGACGTGCTGTATTGCTACTGCGTATGTCGTGGTGACATTAATTAGCGCCTCCTAGCAGCCACTTTGAATGTACTAGTACAAGAACGTGCTATATTCTTTCACTCTAAAACTAAAAGCTCTCAATTTTGGTACAAACTTGACAATTCATTTCAGCGTTTCTATATGTGCATGACTTGATGCGCACATGGTGATATCTTAAGACCTATTTACCTTCCCAGACACTAAGAAGCTCCGCCATCGAA